>LPNX010434327.1:73780-195448 GCA_001517045.1 Pseudotsuga menziesii
TCTCATGTCATTATGTGCTACCGTGAGCATGAGGATTAGTCCATAGTGACTCTTATTTTGTAGTATATACGCTGAAAGCTTTGAAGCTTCATATTTTTGACCTTTTGATGTACTAAAAAATCGATGATTTTAGATTTTTGGGTACACTGAAAGCTTATGACTTCATATTTTTCCTCAGTATTAGATATATATATATATATATATATATACACCAATTCTTTTACATAAATGTGTGTATGTGATGTGTTTTGTACATGAATTACTATTTATTATGTGTTTTAGTAATTTTTATACATGTGTTCAATCTTAAGTGAACATCAAACATGAGTTAAGTCCCAATCCAAAACATAATTAGCTAATCAATCATCCATTGCATTCAAATGTATTGGGATATGATGATACGAAATGAACTCAAAAGACCTCTCAATTAGACAAACCCTTCGAAACACATGAAGAAGGAATGGGTTACGGATGTTGTAGACTCAGTTTAATTTATGTAAAAATAACTCCAAATCCAAATAAACCTTAATTTGACTCACACCATTTGTTAAATATTCAGTTAATAAACCAATCAATGCATGATACCTTGCAAAATTGTTCATGGCGGGACCTAAACAAGTTCCTCCTGAGCTTACCAAATCACCAGTAGGGGAATAAAGTACCCAAGCCGCTAATGTGAGTTTCAAAGTATAATGGCTAGCACCATCTGCAAAGCCAAAGTAGGTGTCCATCTGTTCATTCAAGCATACCAATATATAAGAAATCTTACCTAAGATGAATCCTACATTCATAACAAAATCACAATCGAAACTACTCACAACACTCTCTATAAACAATATTTACAAGGTATATACGCTAGATGAACTAGGCATAGTACCTCTTAAGTTAAATGCCAATTCAATGCTCACCCACAGGTATCCCATCATAGTCTGTTAGCTCATATGATCCATTCTCTAAAACATGAATGACAATATAAGGCCTATGCCACATGGATTCCAATTTTCCACCTCCCAATTTATCATGTTTCTGGTCATTTGTCAGGACCAGGTCACCTTCATTGAAGAGGTGAGGTTGAATGGATTGGTCATACTGAGCTTTAATTCATCGTTTATGGACATCAACGAGTTTGTTTAGTACAAGAACCATTATTCCTCTAGAGTGGTATTGGGTAGCAATTCCACAACAAGTTTCAAAAAATAAATTTCACATTCGATAGAAAGCGTTGCTTCCAGCCCAAACACCAATTAAAATGATGTAAATCTAGTGGATGTATTTATGGTGACCTTATAAGCCCACAATGCAGAAAACAAGTGTAAATTCCAACTAGACTTATCTCATCCTACCATCCGTTGAAGAATAGTTTTTTATACTTTGTTGATAGCTTCAACCTGGATATTGTTATGTGGGTAGTTGGGTGTAGATTTATCATGGTGAAAACCTAGTTTGGAACTTAGTTCTGGCATCATCTATTTTAGAAAGTGAACCATGATCAGTCATGATGACTTGTGGGACTCCAAACCTAGTGATTATGCAGTTAAACCGAAAAAGGGAGATGGTTTTTCCAACTTCAGCGTATGTAGGCACATGCTCAGCCCATTTTATAAAGTAATCAATGGAATCAACGATGTAACCACACCTCCGACTGAGTAGGCTTACATTGCTTGAAATCAATGCCCCATTTTGTAAAAGGACTGAAAACAATGATGGGATGTAATAGATCAAGGTGAGTGCACTTTTTTTATTGGAAAAGCTGACAAGGTGGGCATTTTTTCATGGCTTCCATACAATCTTGAATATTGAGGGCCAAAATTACCCAACACACAAAATGTTCTGGGTAGTAGCCATCCTAGAAGTATGACCTCCACAAGCTCCACAGTGATAATCATTCAACACTAATTCAACCTCTTCATGGGTTAATCAAGCCTCAAAATTGCATCAACGCCATGATATTACAATGTATCATTGATGATAAGATAGTACTTGCAATGAGGACAAATACGATGACGTTTGTCTCGGGTTTTGTTCTGCTAAAAGCATTGAGTCTGGAGATATAGAATCAAATATCCATACCAGGGGTCATATGTACTAATGAGGAACAAGGATTCATCAAGAAATGAATCAAATGGATATGTATCCTTGGTAATACGGGGAAGTTCAAACATAAGTTCCATGAAGACAATAGACTTATTTGAACTAGATTTTGCAAATTCTAACTTGAATTCCTAGAAAATGACAATCCAGTGAGAGTATTTTTCCCCAAGAACCTGACGAGTCAAGATGTAATACATGGGGTTAGAATATGTGCACACAGTAGTTGTGTGAAGCAATATGTAGTGACAAAGCTTGTGTATCGCGATGACTGTGGCCATAGCTAACTTCTCAACATCTAAATAATGTGTTTCAGAGTCAAGAAGACTCTTACTCAGTTAATAAATAACATGTTCCTGGTTTTGTTCATCTGTTTGAACTAGTACCACACCGATAGTAGTTAAACATGCAGCCACATACAAGGAGTAATCCCTAGTATTATCGAGTGGCTTCAACATAGGTGTGTGTGTGTGATGGTGTGCTTGAGAGTGTGAAATGCACATTGTGCAAGTTCATCCTAAGCAAAGGATGTGTCCTTTTTCAACAAATGCATAAAACCGTGTGTCTTCTTGGCGTAGTTGCACACAAAACAACACATATAGTTTTCCTTTCCTTGCAAACTTTGAAGTTCAGTGATATTGGTAGGTGGTGGTAGGGCCAAGATGGCTTCGATATTCAATGGGTCTATATGGTTGACATCCTTGGAAACAACGAATCTATTCAATCTATATGTCTCAACACAAAAACAACATTTGTGTGGATTCAACCAAATGTCTTAATGGTAACATCTGAGAAAAATGGCTCTAAAATGGTCAACATGGTGTTCTCGATACTACAAATGGCTAGGTAGGTCATCAAGGTCCAGTTCCACAATATGATTAATGTCATGGAAAGCATAAGACATGGTGCGTTGAAAGGTAGCGCCAACGTTTTGTAGACCAAAAGGAAATTTTATTTAGATATAATTCCCCCATGGGAAAATGAAAGTCATCTTATGTTGATCAGAAGGGAGTATCTCTATCTGATTATAGCTGGACAATTCATCCATAAATGAAAAGATGACACTCCCGGCACAATTATCGATGATTTGATCGATGTAAGGAGTAGGGAAATTGTCCTTCAAAAAAGCCATCTTAAGTTCTTTAAAATCGATACAAACCCTAATTGTACCCTGATTTTTGGTCACATGAACAATATTAGAAACCCATTTTGTCAGCGACACACTGTAAATGGACCCAACCCTATGATTTTTTTCAACATCTTCCTTGATGGCCGCTGCTTTCTGTGGATGAACTTGACATAATTTCTGACAGACTGGCTTGGCATCAAGGTATGTCCTAATCTCATGAACGATGATAGAAGGATATATCCCTGGCATTTCTTCATATGTCCAAGCAAAAAAATCTCTAAATTCCCTAAAAAGGACCATATAAGATTCAATTTCCAGAGAAGAACATTTTTTTCCCAAGTGAATGTTCTCAACAACTCCAAGTTTCATGGACATGTTGACTAGAGTGGTCTTTGTAAAATTACTCAAATTACCCTTAGACTCAACATTGTGGATGAGTACCGGTGACTAAGGAGTATCTACAATATCAGATGAAACCAATTTTTTTAAATGATATTTTACGATTTGGTAATTGGGAAGGAAAGAAGGTCGAAGATGATGATATTTAAAGGTGATGATGGGGGGGGGATCTAAACATTATGGTAGCTGGTAAGGTTTGGATGCCACCAAAATATGATCATTAATGGTGGGGTCATTGCTAGATTGGATAGCCTAGTAAATCTCTTCAAAATGACTCAAAGGCATCAAATCAACAATTGATTTCCTGTTTATCAAAGTGTCATGACTTGTTGAGGATATCATGTTCATAGACATGATCTGCGAAAAGGGAGGAGAATTTTTCAACGGAAAGACTCACATAAGCGAGGATTCCTTAAGAATACCTACTCCTACATTCTAGTATTGCGAGGATGAAGAGGCTAGGAGTGGAACATTGTTCACATATTTAGAACTCGTGTCTCAACAAAAAAAATCTAATTGGTCAATAGTAACAATTTTCCCTTGGAATGGGAATTGGACCACACGAAATAAGAATGATGCTACCTCATGCATTGCATAGAACCAATTCCTACCTAAGAGGAGATTGTAATCCATAAGAGCATTGAAAACTTCAATATGGATGGACATTGATTCCCCCCCTAGTTCAATCAATAGAGAGGATAGTACTCCATAGGGTTGAAAACCAAGACCATTAAATGCTTTCAATTTCATAGGTGAATGGTTGATTTCAAGGCATCCTATAGCTCTCCAACAAGATGAAGACATTACCAAGGTTGAGGCATCTTTGTCCAAAATGGTATGATGGACTTTCTTCCCAATGAATTTCGTGGATAGTTGAAAAGCTAATTGATGGGACAGCCTTGACTTAAAGTCATCTAATTTAAAGGTGATAACATTGTTATTCTCAGGGTCCATAGCTCCAAGAACCGATAGTAGATTCTTCCTCTATGTAGGACACATTTGGATTACTTCGATGGTAGACATAACACACGGTGCTTGAGCCAAATATTCCACTACATTGTAGTATTGAGAGACACACACACTAGAGTTAAATACTGATTTCCAAATTGTACTCTTGGGTTATTGGAGGACTGTGTCAAGGATGGGGTTTTTAATGTGAATAATGTTGGTAGTAGGAGGGATGAAAGATATAGTTTTATCAGTTGAAACATTATCTTTTTTATTTTCCGAAGGAGGGTCATAGTTCTGGGATCTAGTCGCAATATTCATCGACTCACTAAACATCATTTTTACCTCATTGATAGAAGATGAGGAAAACCCTTGTAAGGATTATTGGTCAATCAATTATTTTTGGTAGGGAAAGGATTAGTCAAAATCATCAGGGTAGAAGTGTTTAAAAAAAATTGATGACCTCTTCATGCCGAGAAAAATCCTTAGTGAAGTGGCCACCTCCACATATAAGGCAGGAGAATTTATCCTTTCTCTTATTTATAGATTCAACATATGTATTTTTTGTCTTATTACCTTCCTATTGATTCTCAGATTCCTTGGATTTGTTTCTTCCTTTTTTGTTTCTTCTTGAATAATATGAGGATTAAACCACATTCACTTCAGTATAAACAATAGGAGCAAAAGAAATCTTGGGATTTTTAATGCTCTCGCTAGCAGGTGAAGCAGGTTGGTTTTGTTTTTTCAAGGATTTAACTGTTGACTGTGTCTAAACATAACCAATTATTCCATCAGTAGGTGATTCCATCTAATGACTTGAAGGGTCTGACGTAGGATGAGGAGCGTTCGGGATCAAGTTGTACAAAGTGCCTGACTGAGAATAAACCAAGTCTAGGTACTGAGCACAGATGATGGATTTCCCTTCAGTAATAGCACCTCCCATGGTAACATCCTTGGAAATTGGAGGAAGCAATGAATTAGTGAACCAATCAGCAAGTAATTGGTCAGAAATGGGAGCTTTAATCAGCCTACATCGTCATCTCCACTCACATATATGGTCGAATATATGGGTGGAAGTGGTTTGACAGAGCGAGGTCAAAATATCTGTACCCGTTTCATACATAATTGGTAATTAAAATGCATCGAAATTCCATTGCTAGAGTGTTGAAATGCCAAAAGGAGTGCTGAGGAAATTCTATATACCACTTAACGACGGTCCCGGTGAGAGTTTTTTGAAAAAGTATTAAAGGATGAAACCATCTATTAGAGAGTTTGATGAACACCACAAATTTTAACTCATTATGTGGTTTTTTGGATCTTCACCAGGTTTGTTGCTGAATTTTGGTATATCCGAAGGTAACTTTACAGGAACAGATGACCATGAATGATCATGGTGAATAGTAACATTAATCAATAGTAACAAATCTGGTAGATCGAGTGTAGCCAAAAATGGAAATTGTTGATTGGGTTGCGGGTACAAGTAATATTGGTAAGGAATATGATTACCAGTAAGGTCGTAAGAGGATTGATAAACAAGTGTCAATGATCCTCCTATAACAGACTGGTTCACTGGTGGTTGGTTTCCAAATGATCCACCTGGTGGTCTTATAGGTGGTGGGCCTCTAGGTGGTGTACCTCCAGATGATGGAAATTCGTATGGAGGGCCTCTAGTTGGGCCTCCAAATGGAGGACTTCTAGGGGGTAGACCTCTAGGTGGGACCCCATATGGGGGACCTCTAGGTGATGGAATTCCAAGTGTCCCTCTAAACGGTACACCTCTAGGTGGTGGACCTCCAAGTGGCCCTCCGAATGGTATAACTCCAGGTTGTGGGCCTCCAGGTGGCCCACCAAATGAATTCGAAAATGACCTCCCATAAGTGGTACATTCATCCTACTAGGTTTCCCCCATGGGGTACTAGTGTTACTAGAATAAGGGGTTCCAGGAAAAACATTTCCCAAGGAAATGGGTTGATAATTCTGATTAACCATTGCAAGTAGATTCTCTAGGTAAGTATAGCCCCATGTACATTGATTAGACACAGGTTCGACCCACGATGATTGTCCTGATATGGAGGAAGGAATAACCACATTTGCGGTCATGGAGGGTGTGCTGACTATCGACTGCCCTAAAGAAACACTCTTCCCAATATTTAAATTAGTTCACCCAGTTGTTGAAACAACTTGTTCCGGGGATTGCCCCCCAATCATAGGATTTGTAGGAGAACTATGGATAGACGGGAGAGTTTTAACTGGTAGGGTAGGGATAGAAGGTTGGCCTGGATCGTAAGAAACCACACTATGAATGGGTATTCCTGGCATAGTAGCAACATGACATCGAACATGGGCATGGTATTTGGGAGTAGTTATTTCCAAACGGCTAGGTAAAGGAGAGAGACTCCTTCTTCTTATGTTCTCTGCTATCACATGCAAACTGGACACCATCTCACAGATGGTTCTAAAATACTCATTAGTTGATAATAATAATCTTTGGTTTGGAAGGAGGTGAGGTAAGACAAAGAAATAGTGTCGTACTCGAAAATGGTTTGTCACGAGTAAGTCTCCAAAAACGAAGTAGTTGGACCAAATTCCAATGCCATGGGGTCATTTGATGGTTCGAGAAACACCAAATCTTGCATACCAAAATGGACTTCTATAGGGAAGTGAAAGGTCAAATCACACGAAGAAGGAAATTGTACTAGTATCGAGGTAGAGGTAGATGGATTATCAAAGGAAGAATACTCTTCCCCTGATTATGTTGTCAGAATTCCCTCTGCAGATGGATGGTTGTGACAGGTTGGTCCATGGTCACCCCTTCTCTTTCTTCCACGATAGGAGGAAATTCAGGTGGTAAAACCTGCAGCCTATGAGATCTCCTCACAAGTGGTTCAACTAGAATCTTGGGTAAAACATTTTACCCTAAAGGTCTTATAGTCGAAAATATCACACACAAACAATCCTACGAAAGTTAAGGCCACAATCAAACTTAAGTGATAAGAGGGGCTAAAAAATAAGGATCCTCACTAGGAGTGTCAATTTATCACAACTTGCGATATATCGCAGGGTCCAACAGTAAAACGTGACAAGAAGGATTATGGCCGTACCTGGATGATACATGTGTAGTATCTCCTCGAGTGTTATTCTCAGTGTATTACTTCAACAAGACAACCAAAAGGATTTTCTCAGTTAGTATAGGTTCCTAGAAGGGTCTCCCGACATACACAAGGTACATGTGATCTCAAATCTGGGTTAGTGTCGTTTGATGCACAACCGTTTGAAAGGGGCCTTTCGATATACTATCGAGTACGTGAAGAAATTTTTGATATACCTAAAGGGTATATGAAAACTTGTTCGATATACCAATTGGTACATGGAAGAACCATGTAGTCATCGGGATGCAGTGTAGAAAATAACAATAGCTCCTATGTTTATAGACATTGGAACACGTCTTCTAACCTATCACTCAAATTACTAAGAATTTTGACCTAAGCTACCGTTCAATTTTATCTTTATGGTTAGTGAATGTTTTTGGAATGTGTAAAAATTGCAAGATTAAATGAACTAAATGAAATGCAATTTTGTTTTCGATGAATCCTAGCTAGAGCAAAGGAGATATCTTTTCCTTTCAAGCAATAAATGAAAACACCATGCAACTTTAACAACTCAATCTTCAAGCTTAAAAAAACTCTCAAACGCAAAAAACCTCTCAATGCTAAACCTAAAGAGATCTCTAACACAAAAATAAAAAGTTTCCTAATGCCTTAATTTCTATGCTCTTCTCAATCAAAACTCAAAATAATAACTCCTACTCTATGTGATCAATTAGATTCAAAACACCTAATCAAATCAAAAGTAACAGATCTAACTTTTTCTTTTTTTTTTTATATATATTTTTGGAAATAGAAATGAAAGGAAAAAATCACTCTATAAAGCACAAGAAACTATAATATTTTTCCTTCTTATGGATCTAGAAAGAACTTATAAGAGATCTAAATGAAAACTATAAACCCATTATCGAAACTTCTAAACACAAAATCACTCAGTTTTAGAGCCTTTACTAAGATAGCTTTTCAATATTTTGACTCAAAAAATACATTCAAGGTAAGTACACATTGTCAGACCATTAAAATAAGCAGAGCAACAAATTTACAGAACCCAAACCAAAGAAAAATATTCAAAAAATAAACTCTAGAGTTGGATATGGCCTACCTCAGCGCACCCTATAGGGTAGAACCAGGGCGTCCTATGTTGGCTGGTGCTCTTTTCCCTCTTAGAGATAGTGTCAATGACGCACTATGTATTTGGGAAAATGGCATCAACAATGCTCTGTGACATCAGTAAAGAGGCATCAAATAGGGGTCAATGCTTTGTCAAAGTGACCTAGGTGCTTCAGCGGATCTAGACAACAAAAAAGAAGATAAAACTTTTGGCATGAGCAATTACAAATCAAACTGGAATTTGTTGAGTGTAAAAATTGACTTGAGAAGGAAGATGGATTTGTCTTAAGATGAATTTCACACCTTAAATATTCAAATGAGTAAGAGAAAATAATTTGAGAGCTTGTAATCAAAATCAAAACTCATAGATCTGATTGGTTATCCCCAGTATGGTCGTCGGTTTTGTTATCGAAAATTATCAATCAATGGGGAAAAATATTGTTTCCCTAGTTTACATGGGGAAGATCTAGAACAAAAGACTCACAAAAATGCATCCTCTCCATAGATTGTTAAGCTACTTGAATGTCAAGATTTCTTACCTCACTAAGAAGGTGATCCTTGCCTTGTGGATTTTCTTACGATCGGTTGTACCTGCAAAAAAACTGGAAGGAACAAGATATAAAAGTGAAAGAAACAAGATAATTTAATGACCTATTCTAATGATCAACGAGAAAAGTAATGAATAATTGATATTAACACAAATCATTCATGGGAAAGGGGAACATGTTTGTATTAACAAGGTAAGAGAATAAAACTACAACCAAATCCTTGATGTCGAAGTTTTGTTCTCACAATGTCTTTTGACTCACAACCACAAACTCTACAAATCTCACTCACAAAGCCACACTCTGTGCCTCCTATACCAGCAACTATTTCAACAACATAAAGGTGTTCTCTTGGTCCTCCCCTATCATCGTCCATGAAGCTTGTATATATAGGCCAAAGAGAACAAAGGTTAGAAGGATGTCCAACAAGATGAATCTACTTGCATAATTTGCATGTCATTTTCCCAACATGGGGTTCACTAATTGAACAACAAATATCTATGTTATTTAAAGACATTCAAACAAATCTATAGCCAAAAACAAAGGGTTTCTATAATATGGGTGCAAATAGATTACATTTCAATGGAGAACCTTTGTGTTATTAATATTTTGAGGTGACAAACTTGAAATTAACACAACTCTTTAAATATTTATTGGAATATCTATTATGAGAACAATTATTTAATGTTGCATCCACTATGCATCTATTAGCACTAGTTTAGCACAAATATATACATTCTATTAAAAGTTATTTTCTCTATAATTTTGTGCAATCATCACCAAAAAAATCCTTAAAATAATATATTTTAAATCAGCAATATATTCACTTTCAGACTCCATTTGAAATTTATTTTTTTTAGAGGAACTTAGATCTTCAACTAGATTCTTCATATTTTTCACAAGAGTTCAAAAAATGGATTTAAATGGCATTGCCCCATCCTTCCCATTTAAAATATGTAGAGAGAAAGAAGGAGAAAAAAAATCTTCGACTTGTTGCTTAAGAAATAGATTGGATACACTTGTAGTGATCATTAACCCTTAAAATTGAATCATAAACAAGATATTTAGTGAAATATAAATACATAAGAATGTATATATGAAACATTGAGATTAATCGTGTGGATATAATTTTATAACCCTTTTATTGAATATTTTCAAATTTGAGAGCAATGTTCATGGGCCTCTTTGAGGGGGTAATTATTAGTAAAATATATTAAAAAAATGGAACCAAACAACAATAACAATATACCATGAGATTTATGTGGAAACTTTGTTGTATGTAGATAAAACCATGGGGCAATGGAAACATTGATATTCTATTATTGCTTTACAAAAAACTTACAATGCTTTCTTCTATCTCTCTTATATTACAATGTTAGGGGTCACTCCCATTTTATACAATACATATGAGTGTTTCAAAATGAACCAAAATATACTAGAAGGATCTAAAAAAAAATCCTCAGGGATCCTCTCTTGCATTCTCAGGAGAGGGGGGGTGGGATAGCCCCCCCCCCCCCATGGACCTAGAACATATGAGAAGTGTGAGATCCTAGTCAATAGATCCAAGGGAAGTATATTAGATATACAGATATTGGATTCATATCCTAACAACAACCTCTTATGAACAAATCTCCAATTACAACAACAACACATCAGAAAACATTACATATCCTTCTAGCTTTATAAACAATTTTTTCTAACTACTTGTGCCCCATCATTAATGACAACCAACCACACAATTGGCAGCATTATTTAATAAACATGACCATTTTATTCAAAGAAGGTGGCCTTATGCATTAACTCCTAAGTACCCCAAAGTATGGAGGTTAGGGTAGGGCCCTAATAGAGAAGATGTTGCACAAAGAAAGAATATTTTATGATGCAAGGGAGGACCCAAATTTCCTCCAAATCAAAGTGCATAGTAAAAATCACACATAGAGAAATAAAGAGAAGAATTTACTGACACCAATAACATATGTTATTAATTATTTGAAATCAAATTACAAAATTTTATTACAATTCAAAATCAATGCTTTATTTTAGTTAGTCAATTTCTAAATTGTGTGGCTGCAAACTTGTTCGTCAGAAGATACCAGCTGCTAAACAAAACCCCTTTCTCCTATAACTTGATCTTTATTTATAACCCCCTTCATCACCTCAAATTTCCTCTCAGTATTCTTCTAGAATCCTATGTTTCATTCCCTTCTTCAATTATTAGCATTTAATGATTCACCTACAACCTCCTTGACATATTGTGCCATCTGGCGCTCCCAACAACTACAATAGCTTATGCATTATTTTCTTCAACTACTCCAACAAATAACTATATTTATATGCCTCATATTCCTCGGCTTGTCGGCTATCTACCTCTTCCAGCCGTCACAAACTATCGTCGAACGTTGTCCCATTATTCTCCTCTATCCTTGCTTTATCGTGATCCAACCTAATCTTGTGAGTGCCTTCCTTGTTTTCAATGCCTTATTTGGTTCAAATATATCAGAGCCTAGTGGTCGGTGAACAATATGAAAATGGCCAATGAATAATATAAATTCCTTGGGAAACATATAGTGCCTCCATTTCTTCAACACCTAGATGATGGCATAAAAAAAAGCAATTGGTTGGTCTTCATCCAACTTTTCTCTAAAAAATGCAATTGGTTGGCCATTTTGGCTCAACATTTCTCCAATTGTGGCTCCACTAGAATCATAGTTGACCTGGAATATATGTTTGAAGTATGAAAAATCCAATATTGGTCTCTCTGTTGGCCTAATCTACCTTCTTGTCCCGACCTGAGCTTTAACAACAACACAATACCAACAAAACACCCAAGACATTGGCCTGACAGAGCAAGCTCAGTCGGCAACACCCGCAAGGAAAGCACAGTCTCAC
Source organism: Pseudotsuga menziesii (assembly GCA_001517045.1). Classification (NCBI taxonomy): domain Eukaryota; kingdom Viridiplantae; phylum Streptophyta; class Pinopsida; order Pinales; family Pinaceae; genus Pseudotsuga; species Pseudotsuga menziesii. The sequence continues at coordinate 85,993 of LPNX010434327.1, forward strand.
CCGAGATATATTAATGTGTAACTTCCAGAACCATGTTTCTGTATTTGGTGAGGGAATATATTCCCTTGGCGCGCAACCAAGGCGCTCGACAGAGCCGAAAGGATGGAGTCTATTACCATGCGAAAAACATGCAACTATGTGTCACAACATGCACACGACACAAACTTGTCCTTAACCACTTAACAACTGGCACAATTGTGCGACACAGTTGATCTCTTATACATGACTAACAATATGCGAAATATATTGTAACTCATCAGCTAATCAAGAAACCATACATAACATATTGACGATGCATTAACACTCTGTTGCGGCTGCAACCGTTTTCCCCAAATTTCTTAAATTTTGGTCCCCTCCTCATGATTTAGAGTTCTTTTCAAGTCATTTTATCCGTGAATTTTCGGTCATGTTTTAATTTTAGATGATTTTAACGATTTACTTGCAGCTCATCTCCGGAGGTTGTTTGTGTTTGAAGTTTGCCGCGGGTCGCAGATTTGAGTTTAATGTTGCTAATTGTTCTTTGATGGTCCATTGTTTCGAAGGTGAAATGGATTTTGACCGCTGTTGAATTTTAAAGCTGTCTGAACACTTAATAGTTTCTATTGATCGGGCATCATTTTGTTTAATCGGAAGTCATAGTCTTTCCTCTTCCGCCGTTGCGGTTCCTAAAGTAGTTAAGAACCCGAAGTACAAAGCACTCCGACTGCTGATGCTTATCAGTCTTTTGGTCACGCATGTCTTTAACCTTTCCTTTTCCGCCGTTGCGGCTGGGAAAGTCATTTAGCTTCCGATGTAAATATCTTTCGACTTTCAATTGAGAGTTTTCCCGCCTGCAGATCATGTGTCCATAGTCTTTTTCTTCCTGTCATTACAGCTGTGCGAAGCTCTCAGCTTCCGATGTCAAAGTCCTTCCGACTTTCGATTGGTTTTTTATTTTCCCGCTCGCAGCTCGGGTCTTAACTTTTTCGTCTCCTGGCATTGATGTTTTTCCTGAGCCCGTAGGTGGATGAGATGGTGGCATACCGTTCCATTTCTTTTGGATTAGTTGTTAGTTGGTTTAATCTGACATTTGTTTAGAATGCAATCCCAGCCAATGATGCACATCGTTTGATTGCAGGTGGTTTCCAGAGAATGGTCAAACTACTGCGGCGCGAAGGGAGATGGGTATTTTGGTAAAAGCAGAGCCGAAACCATCAGGATCGCAAGAAGGACAAATGAAGGAAAGGACAAAATGAATGGTGACAAAGGCACAGACCTGAAAAGATCTGTCAGTTACTCATCAGATCATGAAGGCGCACAGAAAATAAAATGGGAAGATGAAGCGTTTTAAAGAAGGGAAGGTCATACGTTTGGGGGGGGCAGCCCAAGCGGTCGGTGGTGGTAGTTTAAATATTTGAAAGTAGAACTTAGAAAGGGATTTTTCCCTGGAAAAAATTGTAACTTAATGCTTGTAAGAGGAACTATTTCGTTTTACAACCAGAGACTGCAAATTTTGCCTGTTGGAGGAAGTACTATGTGGAATATGTCAATGTGATTAAATGAGCAATGTTGAATGTGAACTATTTCATTTTCAGCTGTGCCTCATTAGCTGTAAGAGTGTTCTAATTTATTGAACCTATGTTCTTGTCTGAATGTTCTTCAGTACCTTTATGATGTCTTTCCACTTTGATTAAATGAAAATTTTAACTGTTGATGAGCTATCTTATCATATATACTTTTATTCATGTTTATATGTTTGGTTATAAAAATAGCTATATGTGATTTGCCATAACACATGAACAGGGGTGCATTACTCATGAATGAATACCCAGCTCTCTAGAGATAGTTTAGTTAGTATTTATTTTCTTGCATGATTTGGATGCTTATGAGTTCTAAGACAAGAGGTAAGAACCTACGCATCACATTGTGACTACTCTTTGCATCTTTATCACCCTACATGGTTAATTAGGCACTTGCATATCATACTTAAGTCAAAAAATACAAATACACGGTGGACCGAGCCGCAACCGGTAAAACCTTTGTTTTTGTTACTTTGACCTACGGTAGCCGGACCGCAAACCGGATGGATTCCCTATACCAAACAGTCACGGGCTAGTTGGGAACGTTGACTGGGGAGAATCCCTTGCTATTGTTGCCTGTGATTTTCTAGGCCTCAACAGTTTTTGGTGCTAGAAGGAGGGCCGCCAGTGCATGGCTGGCCGAGGAAACCCATTTTCCCGAGATTATTCCACCGGTAACAGTTCTGAAAGCAGTGGACTTCATAATCCAATTCCGGAAGAAAGGAATAGAGAACATCTATATTCTGTTGGCAACGAAGTTGTTAATGACCTGAGAAGACACACCAGGGAATATGTAAAGAAGATTGGAGGATTGCCAATTATCCCTGAATTTCCCAGAAGAGAATATAAAAAGAAATATCGTCCTATAGTAGAAGACTCAGTGCTGGTTGGAGACTGGGAAGAACTTGTAGAAACAGCCTTACAGGAAGTTGCACTACCATTGAATCAAGAAGGTCCAGATACCCCTCACAGTTCTCCTGCTCACACTCCTATTGGCTCACATGCTCACTCTCCACCCAGACTCATGGCAAGAGTAAATGCTAATCCACCACCCAACCCACCAAATCCACCACCTGCCTGGAGAGCCAGATCACCTTTAAATATAATGCCTCCACTACATGATTTACCTCAATCCTTTGAAAAGATGCTGCCCAAATTCGACCCAAATGAGAAGATACTAGTAGATGATCACCTGCAAATTTTTTACTTAGCAATAGAAGGGTTGAGGGCTGGGGAGTATGAGGATGTAGTTTGCAGACTATTTCCGCATACCCTTAAAGGAGCTGCAGCATCATGGTATTTTGGGTTGCCTGCTAACTCTATCCATGATTGGGATACCTTCGAGATAATTTTCAGAAGTAAGTATGCGATTCAAAAGACTCATGCAGCCCTCATGAAAGGACTATGAACCTTGAAAAAAGAGAGAAAGGAAAAGGTGCACAGTTTCACGCAAAGTTTTGCAGCATATCTCAAAAAAAATTCTGAAGCTGATAAACCTTCGGACAAGGTACTGATTGAGTATTATACTTCAGCTTTAGGCCCTGATTTGGCCATGTTTTCCAAAGGTAGGGCCAAGCCTACTTTGAAGGAAACCTATGAAAAGGCAGAAGTAGTGGAGGTTGAAAGAGAAAGTATCGAAGATTATCCAAAACAGTGAAGAGAGAAAGGTGCAGGAAGGAAAGCCTTATTGTTTACTAAGCCTAAGGAAGAGAAATCACCAGATTTTGAAAATATGGCAAAAATGATGCAGAAGCTTTCCAACAAAATCATAGATTTGGAGAAAGAGAAGGAAACAAAAAAGTTCTATAAGCCCTATTATAAGAAAAGAGAGGATAGCAATCAGTCTTAACCTCCTCCTCACAATGCTGCATCTATGAATTTAACAGAGGTAGGCATGGACAATTTTTGCACTTTTCACCAACAACCACACTCTGAAAATAATTGTCCTCAATGGATAAACTCGGTGACGTTGGTCATGAATCAACTATTGGATTCTAGATTAACAGAAGAGGGACATGAAGAAAGAAAAGAGAATACTACTTCAACGAAAGAACAAGAAGAGGAAACCATGGTTTTGTGGGATTCTGTTTCATTATTTGATGCTGAAGAGGAAAAGAATCAGAGAAAAGACGTCATGGAAACCAACGTAGCAACAAGAATCCAAGGGTCGGTTAAAGAAGACAGTCTCATACTCCCAAAGATCAAGAGGCTTCAGCGCAATGTTAAGAAATTTCAAAATAAATTCTTAGCTGATAAAATTCCAGAATTCACTATTACCAGCCAAGATCCTAAGCAGAATAATACGTTGGCCAAGCCAAATGAAGAAAAGATGAATGCTGATAAACCTCATCCCATTGAACAGCAGATGGATTATGACATCGTGGAAGATATTAAGAAGGCGAGGGCAAATGTTTCACTATTTGAAATGTGTAAAGTGCCGCAGCAAAAAGAAAAACTATTGAAAGCACTCGAAGCATTGGATGAGAAGATGCTCACTGTCAATCAACCTCAGGAAGAAGAAGAAATCGGAGAAACCAGCATTGGAGGTAAGTCTAAGAGCAAACAACCACCTTTCCTCCTCACTTTTGAAATTTTCAATCACAACGTACATAATTGTCTGGTAGACTCAGGGGTGTCCGTTAATGTCATGCCAATATCAGCCTGTAAAAAGATAAATGGGTAGCCTAATCCATCCACTTGGAGGGTTGTTCAGTTGGACAGGACGGATGTAAAGGTAATTGGTGAGATGGAGGATGTCCTAGTCTGTTTGGAATCAAATGATAAAGTGTGCCAAGTCATTAATATTGTGGTGGCTGATATACCAGATGCTTATGGTCTTGTCCTGAGCAGAGATTGGTCGGCCAAACTAAATGGATATTTTGCTTCTGATTGGTCACATATGTGGCTTCCGTATAAAGGAAGTCCGAATCAGATTAATATTTTAAGGGAGCCTCACATGAAATATAACGTTACTCGACTTGAGGAGAAGAATGAACCAGTGGATTCTGTGTTGGGAAATTATTTTATTGAGTTGGAACTAGGAAATTACCAAGCAGAAGAAGCCAGCAGCACAGTAGACAGTTAGCTTGATCTCCTTCAATTCTCATAGGCTGATGAGATTGACTGTAACATAGTAAACTTAGCAGTAGGAGTAGATTCGCATTCAGTAGTTAGTGATTTTTGGACCTTTTTTTTTTTTATGGATCTAAGACGTTAGAAGGGTCAGGGGCCGGCTGTGTCCTGATCGAACCCCAAAAGAATAAACATTTTCTTTCATGTAGATTAGAATTTGAGTGTACGAATAATACAGCTGAGTATGAAGCACTGGTGCAGGGATTGAGGAAAGCAATTGAATTAAAGGTAAGTAGTTTAAAAGTTTTTGGAGACTCTGAAATTATTGTGAAACAAATCCAGAATCAAATACATTGCATTTCCCCTCACTTAAAGGCTTACCAACATGAGGTATGGGACCTGCTTAAATGTTTTAATGCATTCAATATTATTTCAATTCCAAGACTTAAAAATGCAACGGCTGACTTGTTGGCCACATCAGCCGCTAGGTTGGTACCCACTAATAATCGATGCTCTGTTGAATTACTTTTCAGGCCCTCAGTACCTGATATGATTACCAACCTACGAGTGTTCGATGATGACCAACAAATTATAGAATGCTTAACAAATGACGAGTTATTTAAAGGAGCAATTATAGACGATGAAGAACATCAGGCTGAGCTGAAGTATGATAATTTCATCCCTAAAGGAGTCAGAACATTAGAAAGAATGTTCGATTTAAATGAAAAGTTCAGAAGACCAGCCAACGTGAAGACCCACAGCTCATCTCTACAGTTCGAGCTGATAAATTTAGGGACTGAGACGAATCCTAAATTTGTGAATCTTGGCAAATGTTGTTCACCAGCAGAAAGAGACAAGCTCGTCAGTCTGTTTAAACAATATAAAGATGTTTTCGCATGGACATATGAAGATTTGAAAACATACGACACCAGCATCATCAAGCATGTTATTCCCATCAAAGCTGGTGTCAAGCCGTATCAGCAACCTTTAAGAAAAATGTATCCAAAATTGGAACCGCTGATTCAGAGTGAAGTGAAGAAATTATTGGATGCTAGAATCATTTTTAAGGTCAGACACTCTGAGTGGGTATCAAATCTAGTACTAGTAAGAAAAAAATCTGGAGAAATCAGACTCTGCGTGGATTTCAGGAATTTAAATCATGCTTTAGACAAAGATAACTATCCTGTTCCACCCATGGAGCAACTGCTACAAATGGTTTCAGGTTCTGAATTGTTTTCATTATTAGACGGTTTCTCTGGCTACAATCAAGTATTAGTAGCCGAAGAAGACAGATTGAAGACAACGTTCAGGACCAAATGGGGAACCTTTGCCTACAGAAGGATGCCCTTTGGGCTTATAAATGCTGGAGCAACGTTTCAGATGGCTATGGACATAGCTTTCCGTGGATTGATTGGCCATAGTGCTGTAGTGTACCTTGACGATATTACGATATTCTCCAAAAGGAAAGAAGAACACGCGTTTCACTTAAGGCAGATTTTTGAACGCTGTCGGAAATATGGCATCTCACTCAATCCCAAGAAGTGTGTGTTCGCTGTCACGGAGGGAAATTTGCTGGGTCACATAGTTTCAAAGAAAGGAATCTTTATAGATCCAAAAATAATTAAGGCCATTGAACAAATCCCCTTGCCCCATAATAAAAAAGGGATGCAATCATTTATGGGAACTATAAACTTCGTACGAAGATTTGTGCCTAATTTCGCTCAGATTATCAAGCCACTGTAGCAGATAGTGAAGCAAAATGCACAATTCAAATGGACTGAGATTGAGAAGAACGCATTCAGCAAAATTAAACTGTTGTTGCACACGCACCCTCCCTGAAAAGCCCAGATTTCGATAAAGACTTTATTATGTATACCGTTGCATCCGATGATTCGCTAGCTGCTGTGCTTATGCAAAAGGAAGATGGAGGGGATGAATTCCCAATATCTTTCATGAGAACTGGTATACAAGGGGCCGAATTAAATTACCCACCCATTGATAAACAAGCTTACGCAGTATTTAAGGCAGTAAAGCAATTCAGGCCTTATATCTTAAAAAATCGAACCAAGGTGATCGTCCCCTACCTAGCTATAAGGTCCCTTCTTGTACAGAAGGAGTTAGGAGAAATAAGGGGCAACTGGGTAACAGCTCTTCAAGAGTACAACCTTGAATTCAAGCCATCCTCTATAGTTAAAGGACAAGGGTTGTGCAAACTGATGACTGAAAATGGAAAAAATGAAGAACACGCCTAGGAGGATGAAGTCGAATTACATGTAATGGAGGTATGTCCTTTGTTTACAGCTCCCGAGTCTTGGTATAGAGACCTCATGCATTACCTATAGGCAGGGTTGTTGCCAGAACATTGGAATTCTAAGCAAAGAAGAGCGTTGCGTCTTAAATCAGCTTCCTATCAAATTGTTGAAGGAGTATTATTCAGAAAAAATTATGACGGAGTTCTTCTTAGATGCCTAGAGAAATAAGATGCTAAGAAAGTAATGATGGACTTGCATGATGCCCTACTGGGGGACATTATTCAGGAGATACTACAGCCCACAAAATCCTCAGAGCCGGTTACTATTGGCCTACGCTCTTCAAATATGCACACGCACATGTTAGGAAGTGTGATATTTTCCAAAGGTGTAGTGGAAGACAACCCAAAGCAGTAGCACCCCTAAATCCTGTGATGATCACGGAGCCATTTGAGCAATGGGGGTTGGATATTATTGGAGAAATAAAACCGAATTCCTCTCTGCAGCACAAGTACATTCTGACCATGACCGATTATTTCACTCGCTGGGTCGAAGCTATCCCGCTGCGCAAGATAAATGAAGATGCGGTCATCAGCTTCCTACAAGATCATATCATGACTAGGTTTGGAGTTCCAGTTTCATTAGTCTTTGATAATGCTAAGTACTTTTCATCCATTAAATTATTTGCTTTTTCTCATGACAAAGGGATAAAATTGCATTATTCTGCTAATTACTATCCACAAGGAAATGGCTTGGCTGAATCCTCTAACAAAAATCTGATTAGAATTGTAAAGAAGACTGTAATAGAAAACCAGAGGAGTTGGCACTCAGTGCTACCTAATTCCCTTTGGGTTGATAGAGTCACCCCCAAGTCTACTATAGGAGTGTCACCATATACCCTAGTTTATGGTAAAGAAGCCATTCTTCCTCCCAATATCATGCTACCTTCTTCCATGATAGCTCAAGAGTCTAGAGGGTCGGATGATGAAGTTTTGCAAATAAGGATAAATAATCTCCTGAAAGCAGAAGAGGCTAGATCTAAAGCCAGAGAGCGCTTTAAGCAACAACATGAGGTAATAAAGAGATGGTTTGACAAACATAAGGAAGGAACAAAAGAGTTTGAAGTGGGATATTTGGTTCTCAAGTGGGATCACCCCCATGATGAGAAAGGAAACCATATTAAATTCCAGCAGTTGTGGGTAGGCCCTTTTCAGATTGCGGCAAATCTTGGCCCTTCTACTTATAAGTTGTAGGATCTGCAACGTTGGGAAGAGAACTTACCAGTAAATGGTTTGGTTCTCAAGCCTTATTTTTCTTGAGGGTTTGTTTGAGTTCTTCTGTCTTGTATATAAATAATCTGTTTTGGCTGTCTTTTTGAGTCTTTGAGTCATGAAGTTTAGTTTTAATTTAGATTTTCTATTTGATTTTAAATAAATAAGCATGCTTTGGTCGCATGGAGAGCATTAGAATTCTGGACCAACTAAAACCCTTGATTACAAGGCTGTGTATTATGGTTTTATCTGATAAATTTTCTTCTAGTTTAGCAATTTTCCTAAATGGCTGTGAACGCATTGAAATCCTGCTTAATCCCTGTAAATTAACTCAAGATTAAAAGGTCTGGAATACTATTTCAAGGCTCCATCCATCTCACACTTAAAAATGTCCTAGGGGGGTGACAGCAAAAGACCCATGGAAAGGAAGCAGGGTAAACAGTATATTATATATAAATGATCCCATACCAAGAATTGAAAGCCAAAAGGCTAAGAAGAGTCAAAACTCCTAAGGAAAAATGTATATCAAAACAAAGTACTAAATCATATGAGTATAAAATTGCCAAAAGTTCCTCTCCGTCTGTGAGCTGAAAACTAAATAAATCTCTCACACAAAAGGACATTATGGATAGAGGAGCCTGAATAAAAAAATTCAGAAAGAAAGGCATGAGGAAGACTCAAAGGACAAAAGTCCAAAAGCACAAAAGTGCAAAATGGCATGGGAATGAGGAACAAATGAATATTTCTGTTTACCAGATGTTACGATCCTGTGGTGTCCAAGCTGGAAGCTACCCAAAGATAGAGGTAAAAAATGAAACTCATACTTCTGGCCTCGAAAGAGTTATCTTGACTTTGAAACCTTGGTTTCCATTTCCCTGAACAGGACTACCCTCAATGATTTAAAGTTCATGTATCTGCCATTTGGGAAATCCATACATCTAGAAGAATTCAACATGTTGATTTTATTGTTAAATAGTCTGTTACTTAAGGAAGTAGTTGTCCAGAGATCTAAGTTCACCAGGTAGTCGCCAATTGTTGTGGCTGCAACCGTTTTCCCCAAATTTCTTAAATTTTGGTCCCCTCCTCATGATTTAGAGTTCTTTTCAAGTCGTTTTATCCATGAATTTTTGGTGATGTTTTAATTTTAGATGATTTTAATTATTTACTTGCAACCCGTCTCCGGAGGTTGTTTGTGTTTGAAGTTTGCCACGGGTTGCAGATTTGAGTTTAATGTTTCCAATTGTTCTTTGATGGGCCGATGTTTCGAAGGTGAAATGGATTTTGACTGCTGTTGAATTTTAAAGCTGTCCAAACACTTAATAGTTTCTATTGATCGGGTGTCATTTTGTTTAATCGAAAGTCGTAGTATTTCCTCTTCCGTCGTTGTGGCTCCTAAAGAATTTAAGCACCCGAAGTACAAAGCGCTCTGACTGCCGATGCTTATCAGTCTTTTGGTTGCACATGTCTTTAACCTTTCCTTTTCTGTCGTTGTGGCTGGGAAAGTCATTTAGCTTCCAATGTAAATATCTTCTGACTTTCGATTGAGAGTTTTGCCGCCCGCAGATCACGTGTCCATAGTATTTTTCTTCCCGCCGTTACGGTTGTGCGAAGCTCTCAGCTTCCAATGTCAAAGTCCTTCCGACTTTCGATTGGTTTTTTCTTTTCCTGCCCGCAGCTCAGGTCTTAACTTTTCCGTCTCCTGGCGTTGATGTTTTTCCTGAGCCCGTAGGTGGACGAGACGGTGGCGTACCGAGCCATTTCTTGTGGATTAGCTGTAAGTTGTTTTAATCTGATGTTTGTTTAGAATGCAATCTTGTCCAATGATGCACATCGTTTGATTGCAGGTGGTTTCTGGAGAATGGTCAAACTACTGCGACGTGAAGGGAGATGGGTATTTTGGTAAAAGCAGAGCCGAAACCATCAGGATCCCAAGAAGGACAAATGAAGGAAAGGACAAAATGAATGGCGACAAAGTCACAAACTCGAAAATATCTTTCAGTTACTCATCAGATCATGAAGGTGCACAGAAAATAAAATGGGAAGATGAAGCGTTTTAAAGAAGGGAAGGTCATACGTTTGGGGGGGGCAGCCCAAGTGGTCAGCGGTGGTAGTTTAAATATTTGAAAGTAGAATTTAGAAAGGGATTTTTCCCTGGAAAAACTTGTAACTTAATGCTTGTAAGAGGAACTATTTCATTTTACAACCAAAGACTGCAAATTTTGCCTGTTGGAGGAAGTACTATGTGGAATATGTCAATGTGATTAAATGAGCAATGTTGAATGTGAACTATTTCGTTTTCAGCTGTGCCTCATTAGCTGTAAGAGTGTTCTAATTTTTTGAACCTATGTTCTTGTCTGAATGTTCTTCAGTACCTTTATGATGTCTTTCCACTTTGAGTAAATGAAAATTTTAACTGTTGATGAGCTATCTTATCATATATACTTTTATTCATGTTTATATGTTTGGTTATAAGAACAGCTATCTGTGATTTGCCATAACACATGAACAGGGGTACATTACTCATGAATAAATACCCAGTTCTCTAGAGATAGTTTAGTTAGTATTTATTTTCTTGCATGATTTGGATGCGTGTGAGTTCTAAGACGAGAGGTAAGAACCTGTGCATCACATTGTGACTACTCTTTGCATCTTTATCACCCTGCATGGTTAATTAAGCACTTGCATATCATACTTAAGTCAAAAAATACAAATACACAGTGGACCGGGTTGCAATCGATAAAACCTTTGTTTTTGTTACTTTGACCTACGGTAGCCGGACCACAAACCAGGCGAATTCCCTATAACAAATAGTCACGGGCTAGTTGGGAACGTTGACTGGGGAGAATCCCTTGCTGTTGTTGCCTGCAATTTTCCAGGCCTCAACACACTCATTCATTCCTTAACTGATCAGTAATATTACAACATACATTCAACAACAATCATAAACTATGAAAAGTAAGAAAACATTCACATAACATCCAATATCCACAACATTCATTCATTCAACACATGAGATAATGTGGAAACCCATCTGGGAAAAAATACCAAGGTTTTCTTCATATGGCTTGAGAAATGGGTATAGAACCTTACAGTCTGCGACTCACAAACTATTCTTAAGATATGTCTTTCTGACTTAATCTTATTGCTCTCATGCTCTCTAGTTTATGCCTTCTATCTACTCCTGTTGATCCGCACACAGCCTGGATCGACTCCTCTACTAGCAGTTTGCGCACTCAACTGCAAGATTCGTGGCTCAACATCCCTCTACTTCTACTAGACTCCTCTTCTGAGTCAACAATAAACTACTAACTGAAGCTAACTCCCTTACCAAACTCTTATATAGAGCGGGTTCTTCCTATTTATAACATTTACAAGACCACCCAGGGTTGACTGAGTCCTACTCAGTTATTACAGATGCAAGTAACTACAAAATATCTGTAATTACATTACTTCCAGTCCCAACTAGTCACAAAAGTCTTGTATGACATTCACCACATCCATAAATAGCTGTGGAAACATTTTTCATCCTTCTGTACTGGTCATAACTGGCCATAAAACTATCCTTGGTCTTCCGCCAGTTCCACCTTCTACATTCTTTCCCTAGTTTGTACATGTTCGTCTTTAACTCTTCTACCTACCTCTTCCACCTACTCGGATCTACCTTTCCTCGTCTCAGCTATCCTCTATCCTCTACTTGCTTTTCCTCCTTCTCAGGCCCACTTTTCCTTTTGCGCTTGCGCGTCGGGTTCTTCCTTGTACACTTTTCCTGGCCCAATAGGCCCCCAACACTTACATGTGACTCATCCTGAGCCACCAAGAAAAATGGATATCTACACAAAAATTTTAAATTCTCACAAACTTAAGCCTCCAGCTCAGGCTCAGGCTGCACTACAGGACCAACCTTGTCCTGAAATTCCTTCACAATTTGTTGCACTTTGGCAACTTCCACTGTCACTTCCTCGGCTTGTTTGGCCAACTACCCCACATGGTCGGAACTAATTTGTTTCGATAGTCCTACCTCTAACGACTGCACAATGTTCTGAAGTTTTTGCTACATAGACTAAATAAGCCCTATAAATCATGTTTCTTCTGACTGGTGCACAACTACTTCCTCATTTCTACTCTGCTCTTAGTCATGTAGAGCCTGAGATTCCTCCTGAAGCTACTTGATCTCAACCATTTTTTTCACATTTTCCTTAAACGACAGCTTCTTCATCTTTTCCTTTTTCGCGATGATTTTCTCATCAACTTGTCATGTGTTCTCCTTGAGATTTTCCCCAGTTTCGTCCTCCAAAAGTGCTTCCCATATCGCATAAACAACTTCCATTGCCTTAGTGCAGAGTTTTTCTTCTTTGCTTATCCTCGCCACAACCTCATATGTTGCTTTTCTTCACTCTTCAAGCACCTCAAGAGGTGTGATTGGTACTTGTTTAGCCTGAAGCTCCTCAACCTGCTTTTTAAGTTCGACCACAATCCGTGACAGCTGGGAAACCTTAGTAGCTGAATCCTCATATTCTTGACCCGCTTCTAGTAGAAACTCTATGACCGTGCCTTTGATGGCTTCAATGAGTGCAACACGGCTTTTCTCGCGCACCACGATTTCTTTCTCTTTCTCTCTAAGGAGGGTCTTGCGTGTGGCTGCCTTCCTTTTCTGCTCAGTCGCCTGATATGCAACTGCATTTTCTCTAAGCTAGACCTCAGTCGCAGCTTCCTGCTGGACAACATAGACTTCAACCAATCTGATTTTAGAGAAGTTGATGGTCAATGTATCGAAACCCTGGACCATATCATCATACTCAGGCGTTCCTGTCTCCATTATCCGTCACTAGATTTCTACTTTGATTGGCGGCACCAACTCTGGTGTGACTAACAAGATACTAGGATCCACGCCATAAGTCTCAACCTCGACAGTGGTTTTGACTTCGTTTACAACCTCTATCAATTGATTGACATGTTTAGCTAGTTCATCGGTCAATCGTAACTATTTCTTACTTAACCCTTTTAAGCTGGACTTTGCAACCTCTGCAATGGCATCAGATAATAAGTTTATGTCCTCCTCGGCTAAGCTAATAGTGTTGGATGATTTCTCCACTTTTCTCTTCTAGTGCAGATGTTGTTGCGCCTCTTCTTGGGCCTTATTTACCTCCTCATCAGTAGGAGTACTGTTTGAATCATTATCCTTATCATCATCCTCATCATCCGTGTTCTGCTCACTGCCATCATCATCGGATTTCGATATCTGATTGCGTTGGTCGTCGCCTCCTCCATTGCCTTCTTATTGTTCTTGGTCATCTCCATGACCATTCCCTTAGCCATTCTACGTATCAGGGCCTGTGCCAACATTTCCACCTTGGTTAACTGGTGGGTCTTCTTGGTTTTCACCTTCAAGCATTGGCTTTGCTAGTGGGTTGCCCCATTCTTCTAACCATTCCTGGACAATTCGTCCAGATCAACAATAGTGATCATAAACCCTGCCTGGTAGGATTGCTTGGTCGGGTCGTTCTTTGGTTCCATAATAGTGTTATGCACACCGTTTTGGAAGTTTATAAATGTCGCGTATCTATGCACCATCGCAACCATTACTCTGTGGGACCGCCTAATAACATCGCGCAGTGCCTCGGCATGCAGGAAGAACTCAATTTTATTGTCTGTCTAGCGTGTTATCATCAGATCTGCTCCAGCAAAATTTCAGTTTCTGGCAGCATCCAAATGTCAAAGTGACCACTTAGTTGAAGGGCCTTCTGGAAGCACACCGTGGTGGATACATGGAATCATCACAAAGAGAGAAAGGACCTGCTCCTTTTCTATGGAGAGCCTCTGATTTCTTGAAGTGGGCAGGGTTGTGTCCTTCTGAACCAAAACTTGGGCATGCATTGATGCGACTGGTCATAACTGGTCATGTCATGACTCATGCCTATAAGGTCGAGTTTCTCATTCTGGCACATCATTTCTACCAGAAATTTACATGTCTTGATGGAATGGACGTTCTTGTGGCCCTTGCGGCAACATGAGTTGAATCATATATTGCAGAAGGGGATTTTTCATGCCTTGCTCACTTGATGACAAGAATCCTGCAGAGGCCAAGAGCCAAGGGTTTGAAGTACAAATTACTAATGAAATGCTTGTGCCGGTATATGATTTCCATCATCAGGCATATTGCCCCTCTTCTTGTGTAGCTTCATCTTTGTGTTCATACACAGCGCGGCATGGCTACTTCAAACCCAATAGATCAACACATGCAACAACATTCTCAAAATTTTCCTAGTATTCTCAATGTCCCAGCAAGTTGTGGATTTAGCTGTATTGAGCACTTCCCGTTGAAAAGAGTTTCAATAGGACCAGAATTCTAGGTTGAGATACCTGTTTGGAATGGCCCGCCAAAGCAGTCACAAACTCAAACCATAAATGAAGATTCTAATTTCAATGAGAACATGGATGATTCTAGGTGGCTCCTTACCCCAATTTGGCCCATGAAATATCGTGAAGGAATGGTCAGATGAGCTTCGAATTCCTTTTGAGTGCTTTGGACCATTAAAGGATGTATATCTGCCGAAGGGCTACTATATAGGGGAGCTTAGTGGTTTTGGTTTTGTGCAGTTTATAGATCCTCAAGATGCTACAGAAGCCCAATATCATATGGATGGCCAGTATATTGGTGGGCTTGAGATCACCATTGTTCTTGCTGAAGAGAATAGGAAAAAGCCTGATGAAATGAGAGTGAGAACCAGAGCTAGGGTTCCTCGAGGCTATGGACGGCGACGGTCACCTCATAATGCTCGCTCTCGATCAAGGTCACGATCTCTTGATCATCGTTCCACATCTCATAGAGGTGGACATCATTCATGATCATACTCTCCAGTACCTCGTCGAGGACATGATTAGTCTGTTTCACCTTGAGACAGACACCACAGGTCCCCAACAAATTTTCTCTGGGAGCTGGTCCTATTCTGGTTCTACTTCTACCTGAGATTTTTTGCATCACGCATCCATCCCAAGGCTGTTTCCTTGTCTCTTGGAATGCACTGGGTTTTAAATTTCATTATTGGTCTATACTTCCTCAGTGTGGTTAACAAGTTTGGAATCAGCAAAGTGTATTTAGGATTTGCTACTGTGTGCCTCCTTGCTGTCATCTATGTGGTGAATAATCTGGTTGAAACTAAGGGCTGCTCATTGGAGGAGATTGAACGTGTCCTCAGTGCTGCAACTTAAGCTATGCCTAGAAGAGCTATAGTCTTATGAAGTGTGATAGAGAATTAGAGGCATTAGTAATGTTCCAGATTTAAAAATTGCAACCAGTGGTTAAGAGGGTCATTGTGTAGGGTGATTTGAGCAGTTTTAGTCTTCAGTAACCGCCATTGTAGTTCAGGGAGATCTGATGGTTTCTCTTGTTGCGTACAAGGTTCTATGGAATGTGTTAGGTTGCATGTGGAAGAGGAGAGGAAGAAACTCAAGGAAGAATTAGGTGTTTCCTTCTCATCATGGAGATTTGATTATATGGGAGAAAGTGTTTCAAAAATCTCGGAAGAGGAGCACATGTTTTGGGCTTTGGTGAGATTAAATCCTACCTCTCTTGAAAAGAACTTCTGGAACTATCTGCCAACCTACTTACCTTCAAAAAAGATTGAGGATTTAGTTAGCTATTATTTTAATGTTTTTGTTTTGAGACGAAGAGGAATTCAAAACAGAGTTACCCCTGATAATATTGACAATGATGATGATGAATCTGAAGTAGGTTCTGTTGACAACTCAAATGTACAGAAAGCCAAAGTGTCGGGAACTAAAAACAAGATGTGCATGCCCAGGATTAAGTATTCAGGAAATAAACTGGCAACGCAGGAGTTTATGATTCTACCTGTTGGCACTGGTAGGGACTGATAAACATAAATGAATGCTCGTCTTCGTTGCAAACAGAGTAGGGATTGAATTTGAAGCAGCTGAAATGTGCATGACAGAGGAGTCAACAGCGTTAGTCAATAAATATTTGCAGCAATTTGCACAAAAGAATATATCTTGTGAAGGAAAGGGGTAAAAGGTGATCCAAGCAGCTGGATTGTTGATGAGGCGGATCGAATTTTGGCAGATATGGTTATTGTTGGCAGCCATGCATCTGGGCTTTTAAAAAGGACTTTATTTGGGAGCAGCAGTGATTATGTAATGCATAACACCATTTGTCCAGTGGCAATTATTCGACAACTTGAGTTTCCTCAGACACATGATTCGTTGACATCAGCAGGACTATCTAGAAAGATAGTCATTGCAATAGACTGATCTGAACAGGCATTCCATGCTTTTAAATAGGCCCTTCAGAGAATCAAATAAAGTAACTGTTTATCATGTGCATCATCCTTTTCTTTAGAAAGTGATTTCCTAGAAATCAATGATCTTGCAGGTCGCACTTCATTTCAGTGTTTTAATCCTAGTAGAACTATAACCCTATTAAATAGAATATATGAGTCATTTTCTGGTTTGATTAGCCAAACTTGGCCAAAACTCATTAGACTAGATCCAAAAAATGCTAAGGAGGTTAGCTTTGCTATCTTATATATATATTTCATTGTAAAAACATTAAGAAGGAGGAGGGAGGGGGTAGACTTGAGAAAAAGAGTTCCAGCCAAGGGCTGAGATTATATTGGCAGGGCATGTATACACTTTATTTTTCTTTATGTAGGATGGCTGCTTTGAAATGATTATAATCAGGTGTCTGTTTTTCTTTTATATGAATTGTATCTAGTTGTGACTTATCTTGTATATGGTCAATTGAATCCCATTACAAGATTCTTATAATGATGTACAATTACCTTTAAATGTCCTGTTGCAGAACCAGATTCATTCTTTATAAATTCATGCTCGTAGTCTTTTCTATTATTGTATTTTACAATGATACATTTCCTGATGTTTGGTCTTTAAACCTAGCTTGATCTCTGTACTATTATACCTCCAGCACTCTATCAACTCAGTTACCCATTAAACCAAAATTTAAGATTTCTCTAAGCTTGACCCTAGCAATCCGAGTTCAACTTTAGTGATAACATAGCGAATATTGTTTGTTTTATTCTCCTAGAGGTTCTGATACTTTTCGCCAAGGAAAAGCACTGGGTCATCCATCGGTTGGTATTTCGGTGGGTCGAACCACAGAATGAAAGAGATCAAGATGAGAAACCATGAGTAATGAAATTTGTGCCTAGGTTCCTCCCGCACCTGCTCTGCATCATCGATTAGTTTGTTCAGCAAGAACTGTGACTAATTAAAAGTTACACCTACTGCGCACTATTCCTGCAAGTTCTACTACGCTGGCAGTGCACTAGGCTGGCATCATCTTGCGTAGCAGCTTGCAAGATAAGATTCTGGCTGCAAACCTTACCATGTTGTCCTCGATGGGGCCAAAGAGGAATCCCCTACCTGCGTGCTAAAGCTTATATTTCTGCTTCATTTTGGACGTATACGTGTTCAGGTGCAAATATAGTGCAAGATCTTTTCCAATATTTGGCAGGCCCATTATCAACGAGATGAGCTCGATGTCGACCGGGTAATATTGATCAATCCACAAACAAGCCCTGTGAAAATAGACAAGGAGTTGTTTCACATATGCATTGATCTATAGGCTGTGGCCGAAGTGCGGTATGAGCAGTAATTTCAACAGTCTCACACGGTCGACACCACTAGCCCACTCCATTGGAACTAAGAGTCAGGGATCAGTCGGCTCGGTTTGAACTATAATCATATAGTTTTTCCTCTCCAAGTCCTCCTTCTTACGAGTGTCGGCATATTTGAATGACAGACTGGCTATATTTGGCACTATGTCCTTCAAGAGGGGCATGTTGTTAGGGATTCTGTGCGTTACTAAGCTGGTGTGCACGTTATTCAGGAGCATCACCCTCTTCGCATCGGCTTTGCTTGGTCGAACATACTGGGGAAATATTTCGTCCTCCCTGGTGGTGTTAGCATCTCGGGGAGGTGATTCTGTTGTATGTTCATCCATTAGGTCCTCCTTAGGGATATCTGCAATGACCTTAGCCTTGCGATTCTTTGACAGTGGAGGCTTGTATGACTCTCTATGGAATGGAACCATTTGTTGACCTAATCTACCTTCTTGTCCCGACCCGAGGTTCAACAACAACACAATATCAACAAAACACCAAAGACATCGGTCCAACAAAGCAAGCTCAGTCGGCAACACCCACAAGGCAGGTGTAGTCTCACCCAAGATATCTTAATGTGTAACTTCCAGAACCATGTTTTCATAGTTGGCGAGGGAATATAGTCCCTTGGCGCACAACCAAGGAGCTTGACAGAGACGTAAGGATGGAGTCTATTACTATGCGACAAACATGCAACTTTGTGTCACAACGTGCGCGTGACACAACCTTATCCTTAACCACTTAACAACTGGTGCAACTGTGCGACATAGCTGATTTCTTATACGTCAGTGACAATGTGCGGCGTATATTGTAACTCATTAGCTAATTAAGAAACCATACATAACATGTTGATGATGCATTAGCAATCATTCATTCCTTAATTGATCAGTAATATTACAACATACATTCAACAACAATCATAAAATATGCAAAGTAATCAAACATTCACATAACATCCAATATCCACGGCATTCATTCATTCAACACAGAAGATAACATGGAAACCCATCTGGGAAAAAACACCAAGGTGCTCTTCATCTGGCATGAGAAATGGGTATAGCACCTTGCAATGTGTGGCTCACAGACTGTTCTTAAGATATGTCTTTCTCACTCAATCTTCTTGCTCTCATGCTCTCTGTTTTATGGCTTCTATATACTCCTACTGATTCGCACACAGCCTGGATCGACTCCTCTACTAGCAGTATACACACTTAGCTACAAGATATGTGGCTCAAAAACCCTCTACTTCTACTAGACTCCTCTTCTGAGTCAAAAATAAACTACTAACTGAAGCTAACTTCCTTACCGAACCCATACAGAGCGGGTTCTCCCTATTTATAACATTTACAAGACCACCCAGGTTCGCATGAGTCCTACTCAGTTATTACAGATGCAATTAGCTACAAAATATCTGTAATTACATTAATGTCAGGCCCAATTGGTCATAAAATTCCTGTATGACATTAACCACAGCCATAACTAGCCGCGGAAACGTCTTTCAGCCTTCTATACTGGTCATAACTAGCTGCAAAAATGTCCTTGGTCTTTCGTCAGTTTGTCCTTCTGCACTCTTTCGCTGGTTTGTACCTGTTCTACATTAACTCTTCTACCTACCTCTTCCACCTACTCGAATCTTCCTTTCCTCGTCGCAGCTATCCTCTGCTTGCTTTTCCTCCTTCACGCGCCCACTTTTCCTCTTGCACTTGCGCATCGGGTTCTTCCTTGTACACTTTTCCTGGCCCAACACTCTCCATCACCTTCTACTTAAACTTCTCAAATGCTCATCGAGGTTGCTTCAGTCCACTTGAATTATCCTTTATTCATGCACTTCATCAACGGTGCACATATTTGACCAAAATATTTAATGAACTTCTTGTAAAGTCTAGCAAGTCCATGAAAACTTCTTATCTTGAAGTCATTATTTGGCACATGCCACCCTAGAATAGCTTTTACCTTCTCAAGGTCCATTTTCAATCCTTCGTGGGAAATGATGAATCCCAAATATACTAACTCCTCTTTCATGAAGGAACACTTCTGTAAATTCACTAGCAACCTCTCCTTATTTAACTCTTGTAATACATGTATTAGGTGAGATAAATGCTCTTCTTTAGATCTTATAAAGATCAAATGTCATCCAAATAAACAACTATGAAGTTTCCCAAAAAATATTTCAGCACTTCATTCATCAATATCATGAATTTACTTGGTGCATTGGTCAGCCCAAATGGCATAACCAACCATTCATTCATCCTAAAGGTTGTACTCCATTCGTCTCCCTCTATAATCCTAATATGATGATATCCACTTTTCAAGTCGCTTTTGGTGAATTAATTAGCTCCACTCAATAAGTCAATCAATTCATCCATCCTCAACAATGGAAACCTATACTTGAGTGTATTTTTGTTGATGGCCCATGATTCGATGCACATCCTCAATTCTCCTACTTTCTTTAGTGCCAATAAAATTGGTATTTTACATGGGATGATACTTTCTTTGTTCATGCCTCAATCCATCAATTCCCAGACCTGTCATTGTAATTAGACATTCTCAGTTAGCACCATCCTATGCGGAACCTTGTTCATCAGAATTAACCCTGGAATCAAGTCGATATGGTGGGATATGCTTCTTGTTAGTGGAAATCATGTTAGCGTCTCATCAATCAATATCCCCTTAAACTCTATTAGCATCCTCCTGAATTTAGTTGGGATATTTTCCCTTGAACTATCCACTCTTAGACCTCTCGAAATGACTACAAAACAATAGTGTTTCTACTTTTCCTCCTTCGGGAATTCTTTAGATGAACACAACAAAATTATTTTCTCCTAATAGTTATTTTCACTTCCCTTATTACTCCTAGCCTCTTTCAAGGGAATCATTTTAGTCTTCTTTCCGTCCTTTATCAAAGACATGGTGTTCTTATGGCCATCATAAATCACATTTCTATCATACTACCATGCTCTCCCCAACAACATGTGACAATCATACATGGGTACCACATCATACAACACACTGTCATAATGATTGGAAATCTTGAAACAATCAAGCATTGTCTAAACATTGACACTCTATAGGAATTTGGGCGTGGTTGACACATCGGACCCAATTTTTCCATGACTTTGGTTGAGACTAAATTCACAGTACTTCCTCAGTAGACTATCATGGAGCAATATCTTCCTCCAATTTTTTCGATGATCTGGAAAATAGAATTCCTAGGAACCGATTATTTCCCCTAATGTCGATTAGGTTGTAAAAAAGTCCTCCTAGTCATCATATTTCTATCTCCCTCAAGATTTGCATCATCTGAACCATCTCCAAATGCCGAACTAGTACTATATGCAACTCTATCAGTTCTCCAACTTTTGGTCATTTGTCAACCTACTATTTGCAAGTTTTGTGGGTATTCATAATCCTTGTGTCCCAATTCTCGATATTTATAGAAAACTACTCTTAGTTTTCTAGCATGTCTCCCTCTAGAAGCTCCTCTTCTACCAAATGTGCCTCTACCTCTAGGGTTTTAACTACCCCTTCTATATTATAATGCAGTATTTCTTATGGTACCCTCTTCTCTCCTCACTTAATTTCTCTCTTCTTTGGTTTCCCTAGTGTTGTATCTTATCGTGGAAGAAAATTTCCCACTTCCTCTCACAACAACCTTTGCTTTTGTTGTAGAGGTCTTTCTTTAGAGATATTCCTCAACTTTCAAGGCTAACTGGTAAGCCTCTCTGACTGTTCTAAACCTTGACAAGCTCAACTCATCCTAAATGGTATATTACATTCAATTCACATATCTGGATACAACTTCTTTACCTTCATGTATTTGTCCTAACCTTATAGATAATCTATAGAATTCTTCAGCGAATTCTTGAACAGTTAGCTCCTTTTGTCTTAGGTTTTTCAACTTTATGAACATGGTTATCATATAATCATTAAAAAGGAATTTATCATTCAATTTGGAAACCATTATGTCCCAAGTCTTAATTTAATATTTCGCTTTCTTAACTCTACTAGTATGTACATTATGCCACCACAATGAGGCATGACCTTTCAACTTCAAACAACACACTTTCACCCTTTTGGGGTCGTCTATCTGCTCCATATCAAAATATGTTTCCATTTCTCTTATCCAATCTATCAACTCTTCAGTATTTAGATTTCATGAACAGGTGGGCACTTCCATCTTGGATCTACCCTTCATTTATGATAGAACTTTTAATAATCTATCTTAATATAACTTATGATAGAAATTTTAATGATATTGTTGGCTTGACCGAATCTCAATTCTTCCATCCTGTTGTCGACCTCGTCCTGTCAGCCTTCTCCATAACCCAACCAATCTTTCGACTAATCTTCCACTCGATCGCCTCAGCTTGAATTCCCTGCATATTTCCTGGAGATTGTCAATTGCCCTCGAGACAAATTTAGCTATCTACCTTCGACTATAAATATTGGGGCCCAATGCTCCTACATCATTTTCAAAGAGGAATTTCATACAAGGGCATTGAGGATCATGTCAAATGAGGGTGTGTTGCAAATAATTGGGAAATAGAATGCGACAAAAGTGAGGTTGAAATATAAATGCAAGACTATGTTTTGAAAACGTAAAAGACATATAGAGGGATGCATAGAAGGAAGATGAAACAACATCAAGATTATTTAAATTGTGTACAGAGCACAGTGTGAGGAATCACTATACAATGTGGCATTTGATGTTTTTAATGTAAAAGGAGAGATAAGTATTAGCAAAGGAAGAAGAATCATTATGATGTTGAGAACTAATGTGGAGGAGGACACAAAAGGTCAACATGGCAAGGCTATAATTTGACATTAAGTGGAATTTGGCAAGAATCCATAAGGTTGAGACTGGATTAGAAATCTAAACTAGATGAGTTACAAAGAGGATTTACTTTGTGAATTACAATGATAGCTTGTTAACTTGTATAAAATTTGTAATTTGAATATCGTAATGATAATGAGTAGATCCTTTTTCTATGATGTGATATATGTTTCCTATATTGTCTAAGTATACTTTTAAACAAAAACAACATTGTTCCTTGTAATCTATGATTTCTCTACTCGTGTGGGTAAACCTTAGATAATGGATCAAGGACCCATTGCACAACTGGATGCACCACATGTGATGAACATCACAATGTAGAGTGTGTAAGATGAGCCTAATGAGAAGAAGGCAACATGATAGAGAAATGCATTGCATTGAAAGAATGTGAAAGGTTGCAACATACAAAAGAGGGCATTGAAAGTTGTAGGTACATTTTTGAATAACCAAATTAGAAACGAAAGAATTGGAGATGCATATGAATAATTGAAGAGAAGTTTGAGCCACCAGATTTTGATTATATGGAATTATAGTTGTAGAGTCGAGTGGGCTAGTGATTAAAGTGAGACTAGAGTAGATAGTTAACCAAGAGTGTAGAGGTATAGAGTTAAGGATCTGTGTATGTCAAATGTAATATATGTATTTTGTACATTAATGTATGTGTATATTGTTTCCATTAACATATAAGAATATAACTTTGTTAAGGATGCATATAGGGTGTTAACCTATTTAAATATTTGTGATTGAAATATCTTGTTCACAATCAGTAGGTCCTTTTTATGTGTGATGTGTATGTCTCTTGTATTGCATACACATACTTAGAATTATATATTTAGCATTATTCCTTGTATTTTATTGTTTCTCTACTATTATGGGTAAACCTTAGATAGTGGACCAAGGGCCCTCTATGCAACCCACTACAACACATGTGTAGGAAATCACATTGAGAATTATGTAGTATGAACTAAATGAGAAGAGGACAATGTGATAGAGAAAGACATTGCATTGAAATAATGTGAAAGGTCACAACATATAAAAGAGAACATTGAAAGTGTTGGTTGCATTGCTAAACAACCAGATAGGACATTGAAGAATTAGAGGAACTGAAAGAGTTGAAGAGGAAGTTGAATTATCAACCTATGACTATATAGTTTGATAGTCCTTAGATTCGAGTGAGACTAAAGTGAGTGTATAATTGACCAAGAGTATAAAGGTGGAGATTTGAGAGCTCTAAATCTGTAGATTATAAGTCATGTAATATGTTTGACCATTTCCTCATTATTGTAATATGATTTCATATTGTTGGTATAATGCAGTTAATGTTCTTTTGTGTTAATGTTATCGATATGTGGTCAAACTATTATGGGTAAATGCATGAGAGAGTTGGTGAGACACTGAGATTGGTACCTCCACACCTTTTCATGCAAAAAAACCTATGGCGTGGAGAAATATTTTGAAAGGTATATTTTTATGAAATTGAACTTTAGAAAAATTAAGATTTATTTTTTAGATGCCAAAGAAAGACATGTCTCAAGTATATATAGATGACATGAAAGTGGCAATGACAACATCCACAATGACAATGAGGTTGATGAAAGGTGGTGATGAAACATCCATCATGACAATGAGGTGGATGAAAGTGTTGGATAACAACATAATACACCACATAGTGATGTTGGATAACATCAATATATGATGTATAAATAACAAAAGAATAAGGAGATTGAGTTGGTAGATAAAACGTCCATGTAGTGGATGATTTATGCATTTTTGTGTTTAGTCTACATCTATCATATTCCAAGATTTAGTGTTCCAAAACATTATTATAGTATAATTTTGGAGCTTGTCACACTACATTTATGTTTAATGAGTATGCATCTTTCATTGCACAAATAGTTGTTAAGAGTTGAATATAAGAACATCTAAAATCTAACACAAATATTATCATCTTCTCAATCCACATAAACATGAAACATATTAGTAAGGTTGGGCATATTAATGTAGTTCAAGAAAATGACATTAAAAAATATAATAATTATGGAATATTATCCTTAAATCCTTCTTAAACTTTGATATTAATTGAACCATTTTATATATTAGTTATTTATATCTATATAATAAAAAATTATTTCAAAATAGATCTAACTAATAGATATTAAACTTGATTTCCAAAACTATCATCGATAAAAAAAAATTACATCACTAAAATTAACTATGAATTTTGAATAAACCAATTACCAAAGTCAGTCACAACCACCTACAAACATTGTCACCATGGATTACCAAAGAAATTGACAAAGATATGAGAAACTTGAATTTAAAGCTTTGGGAAAAACAACAACTCAAATAAGAAAACGTAAGTTATTCAAATTGACTTGCATTGCCATGAATAACATCTCCACTACTTGTGCCCTTGATAAAGTTTTTTTTTGAAAAGTGTATATCCTTCCCATGCAACCATGAGGAGAATCGAAGATATACAATGAAATCTCAAGTTCCTAAAAAAAAATGTGGTAATTGACAGCTCAAAACATATGCTTCCTTTAAAATTAAAATACAAAATTGATCGTAACACATATTAAAAAATCCTTAAGTGAAAGGTAAGAAGTCTCAAGTTCCTGAAAAAAATTGTGGTAATTGACAGCTCAAAACATATGCTTCCTTTAATTAAAATACAAAATTGATCATAACACATATTAAAAAATCCTTAAGTTTACAAAATTGATCGTTAAGTGAAAGGTAAGTGTTATGGTATACATATTATTTTAATTATTATTATTATTTTTAATAAAATGTAAAAGGAATAATTTTATATCCAAAAAGTGGAATAGCAAGTATGTTTTTCAGATTTTGGGAGGATGAGACATAGTTGGTTTAGGTAGTTGAGATAGGTAGCTGCTAAGACATAAAGAACTAGGACAAAGGTGATGGCGAATAGTTCAAACATAGACAACCAATAATTACAACTATGTTAAGGCATAGACAACAAGGACAAGGGTAATGGAAAATACATGAGGCATAAACAACAATTAATTATAACTATGCATCGAGAACAAACAAGAGATTAACTACTTAACTTTTTTTTTCACACAGAAATAACAACCTTATATTAACTACTTAACTTCTTTGTGGCACTTAAGTGTTCGTTCTAAAATTATTTACTTACCACAAGTTAAGGGGTTGTGCTAGTTTGAATGTATTTGAGGAAACATCACTTTTATTGAAATTGTAAAAAAACTTTTAGTATTTTAACACACTTACCTTCCCATATAAGAACACTAAACTTTTTACTTTTAATGGGATTGTAAATCACTTTTATTGGAATTGTAAGAGAACTTTTAGTATTTTAACACACTTACCTTCAGTTATAAGAACACCTAACCTTTTACTTTTTGGGATTGTAAAAGTGTTTTTAGTATTTTGACACACTTCCCTTCAATTAGAAGACCACTTAACTGCTTTGGTTGAAATAAGACTAACATGGATCCATCTTACACCCAAGTACCTAGAGATTTGAGGCATAAATTTTTTATTTTATTGGCTGACATGAATTTTTTAATTATTTTTCATAATTATTATTATTTTATAAGTGGACTTGGATTTTTTTAATTACATTTTATTTTTGGTAATTGGGTTACCTTACTTTACATACTGGGTTATAGAGCATCTCGATACAAACATACTAAATCTAATTTGATTTTCTAAAAAATCATCATCCATTACATCCAGGTTGTAAAAAGAGGAGCTATCTAAACAAGGGACTATTTTGACTTTTAGGCTGAAGGAATCTGGTGAATTTAAGGCACAAAATCTGTAATTTTAAAGGTAGAAACTAAATCGACTGACACTAAAACCCCCAACACCCACACTTTGTAAGATCTGGCAGTGTTTTTGCACATTTTGAAAATTCCCTAAAAATTCATGACCTGAAACATGCAAAAACCAGCCAAAAAAAAAGAAAAATTCATCTCCTTGTTAGACAGCTCGGTAACAAAATACCTAACATCTCTGGAAAAATAGAATCATCCATCTACGCTGTAAAAAATACCTAATATCTCTCGGAAAAAAGAATCAACTTACAGCCAACTAGATAAATCATAAAAAAAAAAATTCATTTTCATTTTCATTGTTTTCACTTTTACACATCACACATCTCTTCCATCGAAGCTGTACATCTCTTCTATCCCAGCTGTAAACTTTTACACATCACACATCTCTTCCATCCGAGCTGTACATCTCTTCCATCCGAGCTGTAAGAATGTGGAACTTCTATGAAATAAGGATCACGATTGAGTCAACTTGATGTTCCATTTTGCATTCACAGCTCAATGAAAGATGACTTCCACTGGAAATGTGATTTTTGCTGAATAAAATGTAAATAAGTTTGGCCTTTTCCATTAGCAGCTGTGAACCACACACAGCATTTAAAGGTTTGATGCAGACAGGAGACAGGAGACAATGTGGAGGCGAAGGATGGGGTGGAACAATTTATTATATTCATTTTCAATTTGTTGTTTTCTTGCAGGGACCATGAAAGTTCAAGTGCTGCGATGAATTCCTGGAGATTGAATGCGTGTGAATTCTCTTTCATATGCATCTGTACTTGCCACTGAACATCATTTATTTCTCTGCTTCGGCTTCTTGCGGTATAAATTCTAATGGATGGTTTGCTGCTTTGAGTTGAGTCTGGATTTGGGTTTCTCTTCTTCTTTTCTTCATAAAAATGGCAATTTTTTTCTTCATAAAAATGGTAACGGCGATGAAGATGAAGATTAAAATGAAGATGGAGAGGGGAATTGGCATACGAATGTGTGGGCGTTCTGAGAAGGCCCGTGTGATCCAACCAGACGGGCAAGTGAGGCAAGTGGAGCTGCCTTTGAGTGTGGGAGATCTGCTCCACCTGCAACCTCACCATTATGTAAGAGAGGCCACTACCAGAAGAAGCAAATTCAAAGGCTCCATAATGCCCATGGAAGCTCAGCTCGAGAGTGGCGGCATATATCTCCTCCTTCCTCTGCCCCGCCTCTTCCCCTCCTCTTCCTCCGCTCCGCCTCTTTCACCTCCCTGCACCTGCTTTCTCAGGGATAATCAAGAACAAGAAAAAAGAAAGGGCAGATGCGGGCCGTCACTATCGATGGGGAAAAGCTACCAGTGTGGGCTGCTGTTATTCTTAACCTCCTGCATTCCCCAGTCTTGTAAAGTATCTCCAGAAGGGGTAGGGTTAGGGTTAGAGCTACCGGGTTCGATCCATGGTGGCGTGATGAAGCGCAGCAGGATTTGGGAACCATCGCTGGAAAAAATTCTGGAGAATGAGATTCTGCACCCGCAAAACAGTAACAGAAAAGAGGGGGAAACAATCCAAGAAAGGAAGCCAGCCAGTAAGAGAATTGAGCAGCGAGTGCCCAAGCCAAGTTCCTCCTCTTCCAAGGCCAGTCCAAGGGCAAGCTCCTCCTCTTCGAAGGCCAAGGCCAATGCAAGGCCAAGTTCCTCCTCTTCCAAGGCCAGTCCAAGGGCAAGTTTCTCCTCTTCCAAGGCCAAGGCCAATGCAAGGCCAAGTTCCTCCTCTTCCAAGGCCAGTCCAAGGGCAAGTTCCTCCTCTTCCAAGGCCAAGGCCAACGCAAGGGCAAGTTCCTCGTCCTCCTCCAAGCCAAGTTCCTCGTCCTTCTCCAGGCCAAGTTTCCTAAGAAGGAAAAGGGAGCATGTAATTATTCTGTAATTGTAGCTGCAATTGCAGAGGAAGATATCAGCAATTATAGGTTTATTATTTGTTGTATTGGTTATTTTTGTTTGTTTGTTTGGATGCTCTTTGTTTGTTGAGCTAGTTTTTGGTTTAAGAAACTACAATTCAGAGGCATCTAAGTCGTCAAAATTATCCAACGATCGTATTTGTCTAGATCACACCAATCTTTAGTATGATTGGATTGAGACATGGCCTCCCAGAAACAAAAACAGCAGATTTTGATCTTGATAAGCCATGCAAACTAAACCTATCACAATTTGCTCTATCTAAACTTCATGATTAACTGGTAACAACAGCTACATTATCCAAGGATCCAGAGCTTCATTCAAATTCACGGGGTCCGTGGAGCTGACTGTATTAAGGGTTTATCGTGTATGCCTATGAAAAGGTGATGAAGGGTTCTCCACCAACCTGTGAATGCATAATGCTGCCCGTGACAGGTCACGACAGCCCCTGTTTTCTCTTTGGCTTTTAATAAGACGTTGGTATTGCTGTTCTTTGTATGGATTAGTGTCTGTGATATGTAAATAATAACTAGTTTATTAATGATTTTTAATTACTTAACAATATAAATTAACCAATCAAAAGTAGAGGTCTTTACTGTAATGACCTAAAAGACAATGGATCTATGTTCTCTTGCATCATTTAGATAGGGTGTAAATGAGTTGATGCTAAGATATATTCTTAAGGTATTTTTTTCGTGACATGGGTTTATGTTCTCTAGCATCATTTAGATATGGTGTAAATGAGTGGATGAAAAGATATATTGTTAAGGTATTTTTTATGACAAGGGTTTAAACATGTAAAGACCTAAAACACATTGGATTTATGTTTTGAGCATCATTTAGATAAGGTGTAAATGAGTGGATGAAAAGATATATTGTTAAGGTATTTTTTATGATATTATATAAATTAATTTATTAATATTATATATGTATTTATAAATTTTTCATTTTAATTTTTTTTATTAACATTAAAATATTTATATATTTATTTTTAATGGTAACAGATAATAATTATTATTATTAATATCCACTCAAATCAATTTTATAGAAAAAAAATTGTTTTATTTAATAAAACTTTAAAAAGATAAAATTTTTGCTTTATTGTTTGATTGTTTTAAAATTATATTTGTGCAACTAAAGTTTTAAGAGAATTACTCCTAAATTATGATAGCTTTTATAAGTTAAAAGGATATGAAAATTGTGTATTGTAATAAATATTTTTAAATTAGTAATTAAAATGAGTCTACTCTTAATATTTAAAGAAAAAGTGATTTCTATTTTCAACATTGAATCATAATTATAAAGTCTTTGCTATTGTCCAACTCCTTATTTGAATGTAAAAGTTGGTAAAGATTTATTTTTACTTTGGTTAAAACAGAGAAATACTTTTGAACTTTTAGGTTAAGGTTAATCATCTCTTTATAATATCTTTTTTTATTTTGTGTGAGTAAGTTGAGAAATCCTTCTATTGTACAAAGATTACAAGATACATAGAATTACAAACTTGATGGTCTAAGTAGAGAGACTAGAGTTCATCATCCCATCTCATAAGGTCCTACCACAATTTCCTTCCCCTACCCAAGCATGACTAATCTTTCTTTTACATAGAATAATTACATGTTGCATACTAACATTGATATCTCACAACAAATCCCCTTCCTATAAAAGAAACAAAACCTATTAGAGAGATTTAACACGCTCAACACGAAGCGAGTAAACCCAAAAACTAAAACAAACAACATTTTCTAAATACCCATGCCCAAGAGAACAAAACTATTCCAAGCATGTCATTGGTGAAGGGCTCGGGTCCTCCTCCCTCTCCACCGGCAAAACACGAGCAACTGAAGGCATTGGAGCATTGGAAAGCTCCGGCACACGCATGAAGTAAGGTGTAGCCAAGTCCCTCATTCCTTCAATGTCTATTATATTCCTCAGCATGTCCTCCTTCGCATTATTGAAAATCTATCCTACCAAGTCTCCAAAACTTTTGCCTTCCATCATTGTTTTGGCTAGAATTTTCCTCAACACCTAATAAGGATTTAGAATCGCATCTAATCCCTTCTTCTCCATTAAAGTTTTCATTTACTCATCCTCCATCTGGATGTGATGGTGTCGTCAATATGTGGGGAGATGGCTTCCATAATCTCTTACCCAAGAGCCTCCTCCACGGAACTCTTCTCCCCCCATCCTCGTCCCCCATGACAACTGTGCAAACGACGACGAGGGGCCATTGTCTCTCTTGACTGCAATGCAACCCGACCTCTTCTTCCTTATTGGCAAATCACAAAGACCCTTCTCTTGCACAAATTTTGTTGTAGCTACAAAATCTTGGCCCTTATATACCGATGAACAAACAATCCTTCCAGTGTCATCCACCTCAAGCCTCATCAAAGCATTCAGGTTGCTATTAAAGGCCATATCCCAACATATATCATCATCAGCTTTGCTAGACTAGCATCAATTCTCACGAGTGGTATGTACCACACCCTTCGCTTACCACAATATTGAAACTAGCTGAGTGTCCTTCCTCCACCATAGTCAGCCATTATGTCATGCTCAACATAAATGTCGCAGTCTCTCTTCCCGGCATGCTTCATTAAGGAAACGCCTTCACACGAAAGAATTTAAATCTCCTCGAGGTTGCCAACTTGGGCTCCTATTTTTGACACATCATCCTCACTGTCATCTTCCACGTATTCCATTGCATGTGGATCCCTCTCCACCTACCCACCCACATCCGAGAATCTCTTTGTAATATCTTATTTTTCTCTTATCCTCTAATTATTTATTGCATTATATTTTTTCTTTAAATTTAAATGTAATTAGCATAGATACATCTTAAACCCAGATCTAAGAGAGGGATCCAATTTCTTTAGTCTAGGACATGACTTTTTACTAATTTTAATTTAGGATATGACTTTTTAGTTATTACTTTAGGCAATATGATTTTTTATATTTTTAATACTATATATAAAAAGCACTTAGAAACTCATCTCCTCCATATTATGTTACGAAGGTTAAAAACACATGTTGTACATACTTGGTGGGTTATAAAGTTGTAAAACACCTAACTACTATCAATGCAATAATATTTTTAATATTATCATTAATTTAAAGTAATTTAAATTTTTTTTTATCACTAAATCTATAAATATAATATATATATATACTTAATTTAATATGAGACATATTTGAGCACAAGGCTATGTCAAAAACAAGTTCAAAATCATTATAACAAAATTCTCATCATTACTTAGGGAATAGAACTTGGATTATGAGAATACATGATATGGGTTTTGATTTATTTTTGTATGTATTATAGTTTCGAACTTATCTTTATTGCTCTTTATATTATCAATATATATTTTTATAAAAATCTTTATTCATGAGGTTATAAACATCTTTAATTTTATTAGAATGTCTATAAATACTTTCTTTCTTTTTATTGAAAATGTTCATTTTGGTTAAATTAATAATATCACAAACGGACCAAATCATTGCTGAGATTCTTATGGTTAGTTATTTTAAATTTTATTAAAATGGCCCGTGCATGAATAAAAAAATATGTATGTACTTCCAATTGTTTATTATTTATAGGAAGTCCATTATTTTTGTTAAATTATATTATGTTTTTGTTAAATTATATTATCATCGGGGAAGAAATCATTTTTAATTTTTAAACTAACAAATGAAAAAAAAATGCAACTTGAAAAAAATTGATTTCGAAAAGGAGGAAAGATGATAAGGAATAATTTGTACGTGCAACAATAAGAACTATAGCCATTATTAGATGTCAAATGTAGGGATATGGTTGGTATATTTTGAAAAGGAAGAAAGATGATAAGAAATACTTTGTACGTACAACAATAGGAACTATAGCCATTATTACATTGGAAAATTTGTAGGGATATGGTTCAGTATTTTAACGTAATAAATTATTGGAAAGTTTTGCGTTAATAAATAGGAAGGGTTCAAAATAAAAGTAATCGGAGAAATTGGAAAATGACTTATTCAAAGATGATGGTAAAAGTTTTGGATTAATAGATAGGAAGGGTTTAAGATAAATATTAAAAGGAAGGGTTCAAAATAAAACTAAGAGGAGAAATTGGAAAATAACTTATTTAAAGATGATGGTAAAAGTTTTGGATCAATAGATAGGAAGGGTTTAAGATAAAAGTAACAAGAGAAATTGGAAAATGACTTTTTCAAAGATGAAGGTAAAAGAGAAGATGGAAAATTATGAATTTTAGATTGAAAAGATTGTAAATTTTTGAATTAATGGAGTGGAATCTAGAGCAATTTATTGAAAGAAAAGAGGAAGGTGGAAGATAAAGGTAGCAAAACAAATTAGAAAATGAGTTATTTAGAAAGTAATGATAAAAGAGAGGTTAAAAAATGTTGATTATATTTGACATTAAAGAGGTTGTAATATTTATTATGTTAAGATTATTTAGCAAACTTAATTTTAAAAACTAAAATTATAATTTAATGAAAATTAGTCAATAAATATATAATTATAATGAAATCAAATGACGATGATGATTAACATTTAGTGATAAGAAAGAAAGGTATTATTTGGAATTTTGTAAAATTTGATTCCTATGGTAAAAAAAGTTTTAGAAAGAAGTGTTCCTTGTCTCCCATAGTTTTGACAAGTTAGGAGATCCTAGAGATTAGAATTGTAGTCAAGATGAGGAAACTGTGATCGAATGTGGGTGTATACATGGCATTCTAAAATAAAGTCAGATTCGTCCTCAACTCTCATAGACTCATAGAGCTTGCAAATCCTTTCATCCCATGGCATTTTAGGAATTGTCCATCACCCTGTTTCGCTATGAAGCTCATGGGAATTCATTCTTATCTTGGCAATATTAATCTTCTTCTTGGAACTGGTCAAGATCGAGAGGTACTTTTGATCTTCCAGATTATGATTAACGACTTTCTTGTAATATCTTAACTTTCTTTTACCCTCTAGATTTTTCTCTTTCCACATTTCGCTTTGAACTTAAATGTGATAGTATTTTTGGGGTTGTTGATATCTTGCAGAGTGGTATTTTTGTCAATTCCCCAAAGATTTAACCAAGCCATGACATCTTTATACCGTCCTCTCTTGAGCAAAAGATGACATTGACTATAATTTAAAGCAACTTTAGGGAGTCTATGGTTTTCCATTGTATTTATCTTATTCTTGTACATTAAGTATCTAGACATAAAAGAAAATAGGATAGGGTTTACTGCCCTTAATTTTGAGGTTATACCTATGGTAAAGCGCTTTTAAATTTGCTTGTTCTTTTTCCAAAATTCTAAAAAATAATACAACCCCAAACTTTGTATCTATAAAATATAACAAGATTAACTAAAATTTCAAAGTGTATATATAAATATATCAATATAAGTTTTTTAATAAATCTATACTATTAATATTAAATAAAATGAGTCATAAACCATATATTAACAAAAATTCATTTTAATTCCATATTTATTATTGTTGTTATTATTTTGACTGTTACATGATAAACAACATGCCAAGAAAAGATTCAATCTTCATTCATGATCTTTTTTATATTATTATTATTTGATTCAGAATTATAAAGAACACAGTCGTAAAAAAGTTTGATAGAGAAAGGAGACAATGACATTGTTCCTTCCTTAAATAACAACATAAAACTAAATTCCACATTTAAATATATATATATATATATATATATATATACGCCTGGAGCTCTGAACACACTCCATTAATACGCAGCAAAAGGTTTTGATGTAGAAAGAAGACATTGACATTGTGGGGTAAGGGATGGACGATGGATGAACAATTATCATTGTTTATTGTATTTATTAGTTATATTTTTTTATTATTTGCTATATTTATTAATTGATGGTATCAGCTGAGTCATCATGAAAAGATGACGTGTGCTGTGTATATTATGAGTTAATCATTTACGCCAATAGAACGCTGAGGAAGTGGGTCTTACCATCACCATCACCATCTTGCAAAGATACGAAACGATGAATGTTCTTTCATCCATTTGCAGCTGATATGGTCGATGATCCATTCATTGTATTTACTTATCCGTCAATCATTTTCTAATTAACTAATGATTGTTGAAACTATATATATATATGTTATTGCGAAATTTAAACTCTATGCATTGCTATTTGCTAGGGCAGTGAGATTAATAAAATAGATATGCATTGATAGGGCAGTGACCTTTTGTGTCAAATGAAATGTCATAATCAAGTAATATGTAAACATTAGTATAATATGTAAACATTAGTATAGATTTATTTAAAAGGGGATCTACCAAGTATTGAGAGGGATCAAATTTTTCAAAGTGTAAATATTTTTTTAGAGGAAAAATGTTGAAGAAATGTGTAATCCAATGTTTATGATTTTAGTTTATCTAATTTATGTAATCAAGGGATTTCGTTGCCACGATGATTTTTAATTATCCATCAAGCACTCTTTGAGTTTGATTTTGCTTCCAATTTCTGAATAGGAAGTATTTTGATATATCTAAGGATCATAAACAAAATTTCAATCCTTGCCTCGATGTGTGAAGAACAATGAAAGTGTTGGAACTCTAATAACTCATTGTGACCGTTGATGAGTTGGAGAAACCTTTCAATCACCAAGCTACCATAGAAATTCATTGCTTTAGCCAATAAGAGGTTTGATCAAATGCAAAGAAGTGAGAATTACTTTACAAATCCTTTAGGAAACTTTCCCTTGCCTTGAACAACCTATCGTCAATGAGGAGCTAAATCGTTGACTTGAAGACCTCACTGACTACCCAAGCCAATGATTTACCTCAAGAAGGATAAATTGTTGGGTTGGGACACAAACAAGCTTTTGAAGTGAGAAATTGAGCCTTAATGATGGAGGTGGGTGAAATTTTTTCATTCCAAGTCGAAGAGAAGTTTCAAAATCTTTTATTTTTGGATGATGAATCCAAGAAAAGGAAAATCATTGGATAGGGAAGCCAACAAGCCTCCATAGCTAGCTTTGGCCTTCCTGAGTTCCAAGAATGGTGATTTTCACCTAAAGGTCAAGTTTAACGCATTTGAGAGATGTCTGCTATATAAGCCCAACGATTAGGCTTATTGGACATTAAACTTTGTGATTTTCCCCAAAAAGGAAAATAGCTCACTTTGCAACAATGTCTACCCTCTAATGTTAAAAAACAATGTCTACCTTCTAAACTAAGAAATTGGTCCCCTCAGTACTTGAACTCAATGATTTATATCGAAGTTTGGGTTGCTTGCTAAGTGTAACTCTCATTATTTCCAGGAAGATGAAGCACTGGGACTTTTAAAAGTTAAACATTACAAGTTACCCTAACATTAACAAGTTACCCTAACATATAATGGTTAAAGACTCTTAACTCAAACCAAATAAGAAGTCCACATAAGGAGCTTTGTTGATTTGATCTCTCATGTCATTATTGAAAATTTGTAACCCTTTGATCAAATCCCCGTACTCCTACTTATACTTCCAAAATGGCATAAAGACTTTGATTCCAAAACTAAACATATGACTCTCTTGCCACATAATATTTGTATAAGAATTATGCTACAAATCGACTAAAGGAAAATGCCATGGTTAGTTCTAGATGCATTAAATATAATGGGTCTTTCCCATGATCTACCCAAAAATGTAGATAGATTGCTACTAAAGTATGATCCATAAAAATCAAGACCTCGCAAAGATCACATCAATAAATTTGAGCAAGTTCTTTGATCACTTAATGTAAGAAATGATTATGTGGTATGTCTCTTGTTTCCTTGTACTTTTGGAAGGAAACATCTACATAGTATTACAACTTAGCTATTGAATCTATTACAAGTTGGAATTGTTTTGAAACTACATTTATAGCTAAGTTTGGCGATGAAAGAAATCTCATAGCTTTAATCTTGTAACTGTCAAGAATGTAGATGGAACTGAAAGGAAAGGATAAAATACATTAATCAAACATTCATCACTCTGCTGAAAAAGACTCTAATGGGATTGAGGCCAACCAAGGATATATTTAAAATAGAATTTTACTCCATTGGTTAGTTCCATGAATTAGAGAAACCAAGGAATGAACTAGGAGAGCACAAAGGCTCATAGAGACAGGAGGAGATACACACTCAACTCAATTGTATTAATGAATAGCAGGTACATATATAGGAAAATGATAAGCTAAGCTAGATCCAAGAAATATGGATCAGTTCCTACAACATAGGAGTTGTTTAAACAAATAATATAGATATGGAAAATTATAAGCGAATACATTGGACGCATTATATCTAACATCCTCCCTTAATGCAGAAATGGATTCTTGGCAACACATAATTTTTGTCTAAGATCCTCAAAATGAATTCTTCCAACTGGTTTAGTAAAAATATCAGCAACATTCATACTTGTACTACAATATATCAATTCAATTTATTGAGACTCAATCTTTTCTCTAACAAAATGATGCTGCAGCTCAATGTGTTTGGATCTGGCATGATAGACTGGATTGTGTGCCAACTTAATTGAGCTTTGATTGTCACACTAAATTATGGTAGCTTGTTTTTGTTGTGTTCCAACATCTTCAAGAATGTGCCTCAACCAAAGGGCTTCACTAGTAGCACTGGTTAATGCTTTATATTCAGCTTCTGTAGATGACAAAGAAACAGTTGGTTGTTTCTTACTCCTCCATGACACGACTCCCAAACCAATGTTAAAAGCATATCCAGAAGTGGCTTTTCTGTCATCAGGATTTCCTGCCCAATCAGAATCAAAATAACCTGCCAATTGAACATCAGATACATCAGTATATAAAAGACCAAAATTAACTGTTCCTTTTAAGTATCTTAGGACCTGCTTTGCAGCTTTCCAATGTGTTTCACATGGCTTAGCCAAGAATTGACTAAGAATGCTAATAGAATATGATATGTCTGGCCTTGTAGTAGTGAGATAGTTCAGACTACCCACTAGTTGATGATACAAAGTACCATTTTCTTCTTTAGATCCATCACTGTTGTATAATTTGACATTTTGATCCAAAGGAGTTGATACACCTTTGCATTCACTCATTTGAAATCTGTCAAGGATTTCCCTTGCATACTTGCTTTGAGTGATTAAAGTTTTACTAGATTATCTCCAAAAAGAAATGCCTAAACAATAATGCAAGTCACCAAGTCTGTCATTTCAAATTCCCGAGACAAATTACTTTTAATAACTGCAATTAATTGATATGCTCCGTCAGTAATGATAAGATCATCCACATATAAGGATATCAAGAAAACATTTCCCTTTTCATCTTTCTTAATATATAGGCTTGAATCATTTTTACTTTTAAGAAACCCATGTATTTTAAAGAAGGAATCAATCTTGATATACCACAATCTAGGAGCCTGTTTCAGTCCATATATAGCTTTCTTTAATCTACACACAAGATGCTCCTGACTTTTCTACACAAGACTTTAGGCTGCACTAAATGTACTTCCTCTTTTAAACCACCATTTGGAAAAGCAGATTTAACATCTAACTAGTGTATTCTCTAATTATGTTTAGTAGCTAATGCAACTAGCAATCTGATAGTGTTTAATTTGGCTACCGGTGCATGTGTTTCTTCAAAGTCAATCCCCTCTTGTTGAGAATAACCCTTTGCAACTAATCTTTCCTTAAATTTGTCAATACTACCATCAGCTTTGAGTTTATATTTGTATAGCCATTTAGATCCTATGGGTACTTTATCTTTGGGTAATTCTACTCATTCCCAAGTTTTATTTCTCATAATAGAATTATATTCCTCATTCATTGCAGTCACCCATTTTTCCTTATCTTTGTCTTGTTCATAATTTAATGCTTCTATGACATTCATTACATTAGTCATCAAGGCATAATCTCTAAACTTTACAAAAGGATGAGTTTGTCGATTTGACCTTCTAGGTACTACAATACCTGTTGGATTTCCATCCATGATTCTTCTATCTTCTGTTGTTTCTTCATCTGAGGTAGTATCACTCATGTTTGATTCTTGTTCCTGAACCTGTTGTTGTTGTTGCACCTGTTGCTATTCCTACACTTTTTGAACAATTTTATCTATTTTGACATGCTCATCTGGAATCTGTTCTTCATCAGCATTGTTCATGCTGTTACATATATCTGTATTTTCATGAAATACAACATCTCTACTAGCAATCAATTTGTGCGAGGTAGGATGAAATAGTTTATATGCTTTCTGATCATCACAGTAGCCAACAAAGACAGATTCAATGGATTTTGCATCTAATTTCCTTCTGTCATCTTTAGGTATGTATGCAAAATCCCTAGAACCAAATATTCTTAAATGACTAATTTCAAGTTTATAGCATAAAAAACTTCAAAGGGGGTTTGTACTTATAATTTCTTTGTTGGACTCCTGTTCTTTAAATACACAACAGTGTTAATTGCTTCAACCCAAAAACCATTATAAATTTTTTTACCTTGGAGCATGCTGCGTGCACATTCCACCAGTGTTCTTTTTTTCTCTCAGCAACTCCATTTTGCTAAGGTGTATTAGTGACAGCGAATTGATGTTGGATTCCATTTTCTGTACAGTATCTTTTAAAATCTCCAGAAGTGTACTCACCACCTTGGTTCGATCTGAGGATTTTTATGTATTTACCAGTCTTCTTTTCAACTTTGATCCCGAATTCCTTGAAGTATTCAAAAAACATCGTTTTTTCTTCTTATGAAGTAAGCCCATGTGAACCTAGATTTGTCGTAAAAAAATATCAGAAAATACCAAGCACCACCAAGTGATCTTGTTTGCATAGGTCCACATACATCAGTGTGTATTAATTCAAGGAGTTCAGTCTGTCTCTTCTCTACATGGTTAGGAAATTCATTTTTGTGTTGTTTTGCGAGATGCAACACATTCAATATGATCATCTTTGATGACAGGAAGACCTTCAACCATAGAATTTTTTTTGTAATAACATGAGATCATTGTGATTGAGGTGTTTATACCTTTGATGCCATAATTTGACATTTGAAATAGTTGAAGATGTTAGTGCTTGATGGTTTCCCTTGATTGCGTCCATATTGTATAATCCACCAAGTCTAGATCCTATTGCTATAACCTTGTAATGATCTTGGACATATTTAACATGGCACTTATATTTATCAAATTCTATTTTCATATCATTATCGGTGATAACAAAAACAAATATTAAGTTCTTTTTGATGCCTAGAACATACATCGCATTATGAATATTTTTAAATTGTCAATGAAGTAGATTTACACTTATTGCTCCATAACCTAGGACCTTATGTGACCTATTATCACCCAAATAAATGGGTGTGCCATCAGATTTTTCATGATACACATCATACCAGTCTCTATAACAAACATATGGGAAGAAGCACCCGAATCTATAAACCATGCATTTTTCGTCATCTATTTCAGTAGACAAATCATGTTAAGATATAAATAGTCTAAGATTCTTGAATCCATTGACATTAGGGGTGTATTTTCTTACATAGTTTCCATTATGTTTTATGTATCTATTATTGGAATCATTGTTTATCTTCTTAAAACAATCTCTAGCTATATGACCTGATTTGCCACAATAATGGCATACAAAATATCTATATGCTTTAGATTAATTGTGTGACATACCTATATGTCTTGCACGAAACTTGCCTCTATGTGTGTTCCATTGATTTCCTCTGTGTGAGTGTCTACCTCTTTCCATCAGTGCATGATCTGCAGTTCAAGATTCCGGCTCATAAATCTTCATTCACTCTTCTTCTTGTAGAAGGATTCCGTCGAGCTTTGTAAATGAAGGAGGGGTATGTCTTGCTGCAAGTGCTGAGATGAATATTTTATAATCTAGCAATAAACCTTTTAATGTAATAGATACTAGATCAGTACTAGACACTTCTTCACCAATATCACTCAGATTACCTCGAAAATGTTTTATGCAGGAGAGATATTTATTTATGGATTCGTTAACTTCCATCTTAATAGACAATAGTTTAGTCTTCAAAAACATAGTTTTATTTGAATCTGACGTCTCATACAAACCTTTGAGTTTGTCCCATGTATCTTTGGACGTCTTGCAATTTCTTATATGAGATATAATATTGTCTTTTACAGACATATGAATTAATACCTTTGCTTGGACTTCTTGCATATTCCAATCTAAGAGAGATAACGAATACAAAGGCTTCTGTTCATCCTTTCACTATTGGCCATAAACTAAGAGATTCAAGTACAGTGACTAATTTAAATTTCCAATTTACATAATTCTCTCCATTCAATTTTGATGATTCTGTGATATATAAATCGGTAAGGGACATGTCTGCCATTTTTAAAGAACCGAAGGGTAATCAATTTCAACAAAAAAAAAAGAGAATAACACTAGCTCACATCTCTGACAAACTGATGACAAACAACTCGACACTCTCTGCCTTGTTGGAGACATTTACCCACCATGTACACTTAATTTGGTCAATCTGACCTTATTAAACCACTATCCTAAGTTTTATTGACTTAATCGGTATCAGATGAGCACACTATGACATCAGCATGAGCACACCCACGCCTACCTTCAGTCAAGGAGGCCAACT
This sequence comes from Pseudotsuga menziesii, assembly GCA_001517045.1. Classification (NCBI taxonomy): domain Eukaryota; kingdom Viridiplantae; phylum Streptophyta; class Pinopsida; order Pinales; family Pinaceae; genus Pseudotsuga; species Pseudotsuga menziesii. Next base: position 126,953 of record LPNX010434327.1, read on the forward strand.
AAGCCTTCTCCTTCATTCGGGGAGGCTAACTGGAGCACTCCGGGGGTGATATGAGTGTCATAAATGCACCTAATTGCTAACTGATGGTTACAATCAGTTAAGTTGAGTGGTGAAGGCACCTCCATTCATTATATTGATTATTTTATTAATATTTAATGAACTGGAGTCAACAGGGGTGTCTCCAACCACCTCTGATCGCTAGTTTGACTTTAGTTAACCTCATCGAGGTTCATTGGAGTTAATGATGTGCTACCACTTATTAATTGGCATGTAGTGATATGTGTCTGAGCTACTTTCAGTTAGACTCAGTGATCCATTGCACTCTGATTTTAGTTAGGACTCAGTTGAGTCAATCAACACTTGATCAGTTGGTTAACTAGTGTGTTTACTGTGGCTTACAGTTAGTTAAGCTACACCCATTCATTCAATTCGAATGAACTCCTTAGGAATTCAAATTTTCTTGGAATTCATGCATCTTGCATGATCATTGTATTGTATTACTCATTCTTTATTGATTATACAGAGCTGCTACTCCTATTGCAACACCATTATGCCAATTTTATGCTTAATTGTCTAAAATATTTTGTGAGACCGTGTTTTAGTCCCTAGATTACTGTGACAGATTAATATGGTACCAGAGCTCACAACGGGATGAAGCTCAGATCTCTCAAAAACATGGTTTTTGACAGATCTTGCATGAAAAATTGAGCAAAATCTCAAAATTCCAGCACTGCACCAGAATCCAAGGCTTACCACTTAATACCCCAAGTAAAGGAATTGTTGATCAAGCTTACTTCATCAATTATGTTGGGTGTGATGAAAGCCTAAAATGTGCCGGCTGTCCGACCTTACGGTGCCCTTTTTGTTGTGATTTACAGGTTTTAATAGGTGAAAAGCATTTACTACAGCAGTTTGAGATGGATTCTTTTATCAAACTCTTGACTTCGTTCAATTTCCACTCATGGAAAGGAGACATGGAGATGCAGATACATGCTAGAGGACTATACCGGGTCACTATGGACACTGAAGAAGAGCCTACTCATGTGATAGACAAAGCCAGATTCTTGAACAAGAAAGATGAAGCATTCAGATTCGTGTGCCTCTCTATTTCCCGGGATCTTCTTTTCCATCTCTCGGGATTGAAGACTCCAAAGGAAATTTGGGACAAATTGGAAACCCTGTATGGAAAACAGGATGATTTGAGAGTTTACCAGCTTGAAAATGACTTGATGTCTCTCTAGCCTTCCAATTTCAAGACCTTAAATGATTTTTTCACAAAGTTCAAGTATATTGTCTTACTATTGAAGCAATGTAAGGTGGATAAGGAGGATGATCAGCTCATCCTCGCCATTCTCTCCAAACTTGGAGTTGATTATTCATTGTTTGTCTCTACATTCCGTGCGGGGAAGCTCACAACCCCTGGATGGAATATTCCTTCACTCAATGCCTTCATTGAGTCCCTAACAAGTGAACATGATAAGCTTGTCCAAATGGGGATCATCAGATCCTCCCGTGATCAATCCCTCTATGTATTGGGGCCCAAATATCTGAAGGGTAAAGGAAAGTAGCAGAAGAACCCAAAAACCAAATTCGAAGCTCCTAATCCTAAAGTTGAAAACCAATAGCATGAAGAGCCTTCCGGCTCGAAGAAGAACAAAAGCAAAAAAGGGCATCATGGAAAGGAAAAAGTCAAGTGTTCATACTGCAGGAAGGGCTTCCACCCTGAACATGCCTGCATGAAAAAGAAACTTGATGAAGCTACTTCTCTTCTTGAGAAAAATCACATCAATCTTCCTGAAATCTTTCAGAGGAGAGATCAACAAGATCGGGAACCACAACATGAAAGAGGTCATGCCCTCATGGCAAGGACTTCGAAGTCCAAAGCACTCTTGATATATTATGGAGCTTCGAATCACATGATGGATGAAAGAGACTTGTTCTCATATTTGGAGACTAGCAAATCCATTCCCATCCACATGGGAGATGACTCCACAATCATATTCGAAGGACAAGGTACTATAGATCTAGAGCATGGTTATTTTTCCAATGTTCTGTATGTACCATCTCTTGCATCAAGCCTCCTAAGTGTTTATCAAATGAACATATGGGAGTTCCCAAGAGAGTCTCCTTTATCCCGGATTATGTAGAGATCACAAAAATTTCATCCGGAAAACATGTAGCAAAAGGCCTTGCAAGCCATCATGCAAAATCCTACGAGTTCTCCCATTTTGTGGTGGATGCAAATCCCACCGCATTGCTGACTCATGGAAATGAAGTTAGTATATTGTGGAATGAGAGGTTCGACCATCTGAACTTCAAATACTTGCAGAAATTACAGAATAATTCTATGGCTGAAGGCCTCCCGGTCATCAAAGCTACCACCAGAATTTGCAAGGGTTGTGTTGTTGGAAAGCACCCTGAGCATAAGTTCAATCGGGGGAAGGCAAGACAAGCATCATGCATCTTGGGACTGATACATTCTGATATAAGAGGTCCCATGCTTATCACATCCATGAATGGATCAAGGTACATTCTGACCTTCACTGATGACTTTTCCAGATACACATGGGTCTTTTTTATCAAAAAGAAGTCGGAAGTCTTGGAAAATTCACTAAATTGAAGGCCTTGATTGAGAATGCATCTAGAAAAAAGATCAATATTTTAAGATTTGGTAATGGTGGGGAGTATGTCAGTAATGAATTACTACATATATGTTCCCAAAGTGGTATTCAGATCCAGCATTCAGTCCTCTACACTGTCCAGTAGAATGGTGTAGCGGAGAGGAAGAATCGGTCTCTCAAGGAGATGACCACCTTATGTTGGAATCAAAGAAGTTGGCTGCAAATTTGTGGGCTGAATCCATGCATGCTGCAGAATATATTCAGAATAGAGTGCCACACTTGTTCATGAAAGGGAAGACCCATTTCAAAGCATATTACAGACACAAGTCGGATGTGTCGAATCTGAGGGTGTTTGGGTCCACTGCATGGGCCTGAATTTCGCTTGATAAAAGGAGGGCTTTGCAACTGCAAAGCATAGAATGTCTGCTTATTGGATATCCTTATGAATATAAAGGTTTCAAGCTACTGGATATCAAAACAAAACAGATCATCATTGAAAGGAGTGTCATGTTCAATGAGCCTCTTCAGGAGCTGGAACTAGTGAAGGAGAAAACTGCTGAATTTCCTTCCTATTCTACTGAATATTTAGATGATAATTTGGGGTGATGACCCTGATTTGGATCCTATGATTTCTGATATTAGTGTATAGAAAAAATCAGATGTTGAATTAGAACCTGAAGTACAAAATCATCTTCCAACTTGGGCATGACAGACACTCTCCTCCGCAGGGGATAACATTGGAAATCCAGATGATCCAAGGAGAACCCGGTCCGATTTCCAAAGAGTAGGTATTGCACTCTCTTTTTTTGATTATTTGCTGTCCAAATATTGTTATTTGATGATAATTTCAGACCCTAAGTCTTAATACCATGCTCGGAAGGATCCGAGATGGCAATTTTCCATGGATGAAGAGATGAATTCTCTTCAGAAAAACACTACTTGGGAGCTAGTTTCTCTTCCTCCGGGGAGGAATTTGGTTCAATGCAAGTGGGTGTTTCGGAATAATGTTTCTGTAGATGGAAAAAACTAAAAATACAAGGAAATTCTGGTAGCAAAAGGTTTCTCCCATGTCTAAGGTGTGGATTACCACGAGACTTTTGCACCGGTTGCAAAAATGGACTCCATCTGCCTAGTTTTGGCAATTTCTGCATCTAAGCACTGGGAAGTGCATCGTATGGATGTTAAGTCTTCCTTTATACATGGATAACTTCATGAGGAGATATACATGAAGCATCCTGAGGGCTACATTTCTGATCCATCTTTGGTTTGCAAACTAAAGAAGTCACTATACGGGTTAAAACAAGCCCCAAGAGAGTGGTATTCCAAGATGGATGCCTTCCTTCTCTTGCAAAAATTCCAAAGGTGTAGATCATATCCAAATGTGTATATACAGCAGTCTGATGGTCATTTGATTATTATTTTTTTATATGTTGATGACTTACTAATCACAGGTAGCACATTTGCTTCTATTTCAGTCATTAAAACTGCTCTCCACAATGCATTTGAAATGTGTGATTTGGGGCTCTTAAAGCAATTTTTGGGGCTTGAAATTGAGAAAATTTTTGATGGGATAATGGTCACTCAGTAAAAATACATATCAGAACTATTATTCAAGCTTAACATGGTTGAATGTAAGTCTACTCCTATCCCTTTCCTTTCAGGGATCAACCTTGAAGAAGGAAAAAGCACACCTCCCATGGACTGCACTATTTATCGACAGCTGATTGGTAGCTTGTTGTACTTAATTCATTCTCACCCTAATATATGTTATGCCATGAATTATTTGTCAAGATAAATTCAACATCCCCATGATATTCATTGGAAGGAATCCAAGAGGATCCTCCAATATATTCAGGGAACCAGGACCTACGGCATTCACTATGCTGCAGACCCCGAGCTAGAGCTGGTTGGTTACATAGATTTCGATTGGGAGAGTGATTCTATTGATAGAAAGTATACTTCTGGATATGTCTTCATGTTTGGTGGTGGCCCCATTTTCTGGTCTAGCAAAAAGAAGGCTGCCATAGCATTGTCTTCAGCAGAGGTCGAGTACTGAGAAGAGGTGAATGCTTGCATCCAAGCTATTTGGTTGCAAGGCATTCTTTCAGAGTTTGATCTTGGTAGTACTTTATCCACTATCCTCTTTTGTGACAATCAAAGTGCTATTAATATATCCACAGATCCAGTTACTAGGAAGAGGACCAAGCATGTAGAGATACACATGCACTATATCAGGGAATTAGTGCATGACAGGACCATCATTCTGCAATACTGCCCGACTGATGAGCAGATTGCAGACATCTTCACCAAGAGATTTTTAGAAAATAAGTTCACTTACCTTTGTTCACTATTGGGGGTGAGTTCATCAAGGTGATGAGACTACTTTCAGTGTTCAGCTTGAGGGGGGGTTTTTCCCACTAGGTTTTCCCTCTTTTCCTCCCTTAGATTTATTTTTGAGCATTGTTTGAGTTTCATTATTGTACAGGGTGACCTATGGCCTTTGTTGCTAGGGCCCTAGCATTTCATGCACTTTATGTTTCTACTCCTATGAGTATAGCTTAAGGGGGGGTGTTGGAGACATTTACCCACCATGCACACTTAATTTGGTCAATTTGACCTTGTTAAACCACTATCCTAAGTTTTATTGACTTAAATGGCATCAGATGAGCACACTATGACATCAACATGAGCACACCCATGCCTACCTTTAGTCAAGGAGGCAAACTAAGCCTTCTCCTTCATTCGGGGAGGCTAACTGGAGCACTCCGGGGGTGATATGAGTGTCATAAATACACCTAATTGCTAACTGATGGTTACAATCAGTTAAGCTGAGTGGTGAAGGTGCCTCCATTCATTATATTGATTATTTTATTAATATTTAATGAATTGGAGTCAACAGGGGTGCCTCCAACCACCTCTGATGACTAGTTTGACTTCAGTTAACCTCATCAAGTTTCATTGGAGTTAATGATGCACTACCACTTGTTGATTGGCATGTAGTGACATGCGTCTGAGCTAATTTTAGTTAGACGCAGTCATCCATTGTACTCTGAATTCAGTTAGGACTCAGTTGAGTCAATCAACACTTGATCAGTTGGTTAAATCTTGTGTTTACTGTGGCTTACAGTCAGTTAAGCTACACCCATTCATTCAATTTGAATTACCTCCTTGGGAATTCAAATTTTCTTGGCATTCATGCATCTTGCATGATCATTGTATTGTATTACTCATTCTTTATTGATTATACAGAGCTGATACTCATATTGTAGCACCATTATGCCAATTTTATGCTTAATTGTCTAAAATATTTTATGAGATCATGTTTTAGTCCCTAGATTACCGTGACAGATTAATATTCCTTGCCCTTATCCAACACCGACCAAAATTGATGTAAGTGAGGGCCTCTCTGACGCTCTTTTCTTCTTGTTGATCGATGCTGCTAGTGCCGTCGACGCTTTGTTTTTTCTAAGTATAAGTGCCACATGTGCACATTCTTCTCCCACGGAATGCGCTGATGCACTGCCTATCTTTTCTCACAGGCCAAAAGCATGAAGAAAAACAATAATTTATGCACCATCTTTAGCAATCTCACCAATCGAAATTTATCAATGATGTATGCAGCAATGATGTCAATGGCGAGGGAAGCGATCATTGAATCTTTTGGTGCAAGAGTTTTATGGGAGGATCGTTTGGCATCTCTCAACTTAGGAAGCAATTGCACTATATTTGGAATGGACAACGATTTTTGTCATGTTTTCTCCTTCCAGGATGGCAGCACTCTCATCTCATCATACACATATGTTTGTGCAGCATTCTCTATTAGTTTTTCAACATTCAAGCTAGCATTATGTTAGGATCTTTAATTGAGAGAACAACAAATACAACAATCAAACACAAGAGACAATGAACATAGTGTTTTTCCTCAGGGAAACCATAAATGGAGAAAACCCCGCAACTTCCTCAGAGATAGAATCAACACAAACGGTAAAACCACAAAATAGTAAGATGCACTCCCAACAGTAGCAATCTTCTTCTTGTCTAGCCCCAGTGTCTTCTCCTTCCTCAACTATGCGTTACACTTGAGTGTGTGAGTGATGTGTCCTAAATAGAGAGTCCAGCTCTCTATTTATACTAATCCTGACATGACTAAAACCCTACTAGGGCTGACCTATACTTGGAGAGTATAATAACCCTAGTGCCCCGAGACTGTGGAGACTTTAACCCTTAGACAATAGGAGGGTTACCCACAATGACTTGACATGACTTGTTTATATTATTGATTCTCCCGATCAAAACATCGGGGCATGAGATAACATGATAACATCCCGAAATAAACATCGGGTTACAATAGATAAGAAATACAAGTGAATACATTCCGAAGTTACAATCACAACAACACTCCCTCTTAACTAGGAAGGTATTCTCTTGACACAATTTTCATCATTGGTCTTCTTCTCTGGATCTTCTCGTCATCTACATCTTCAAGTCATCTTCATCTTCAAGTCATACTCGATATGGATCATCATCACTGGATCATACTCGATCTGGAACATCATCTCTGGATCATACTCGATCTGGAACATCATTGGATCATCATCACTGGATTTGGATCATCACTCGATCTGGATCATCACTACTGGATCTAGATCATCTCTTGATCTAGATCATCACTGCTGGATCTAGATCATCACTCGATCTGGATCATCACTGCTGGATCTGGATAATCACTCGATCTGGATCTCTCGGAGTCATCATAACTGGATCTGGATCATAGCTCAATCTGGATCTTCTCTGGTCATCATCATATGTGCTATCTCATGATTCTTCTCATCACAGGAAGTTCTACAGAGCCAGCCTTCTTTCATGCTGGGTGTATGCCTACCTCCTCGTAGGTCTTTGGTAGCCCTTATATCTGACCTACTTGTCAGAATGGCGAGCACTCACATCTGACATGGAAAGAACCTAATCCTTTAGTCATGACAGAATGGCACTGCCCTTACATCTGACCTACTCGTCAGAATGGTGGTAGCCCTTACATCTGACCTACTCGTCAGAATGGTGGTAGCTCTTACATCTGACCTACTCGTCAGAATATCCATCTCTCACATCTGACATGGGAGGAACTTAATCCTTTATCCATGAACAGAATGGAACTGCCCTTAGAATGGTGGTAGCCCTTACATCTGACCTACTCATCAGAATGGCTAGCTATTACATCTGACATGGGAGGAACTTAATCCTTTAGCCATGAACAGAATGGCACTGCCCTTACATATAACCTACTCGTCAGAATGGTGGTATCCCTTACATCTGACCTACTCGTCAGAATGGCCAACTCTCACATCTGACATGGGAGGAACTTAATCCTTTAGCCATGAACAGAATGGCACTGCCCTTACATTTGACCTACTCGTCAGAATGGCGGTAGCCCTTATATTTGACATGGGAGGAACTTAATCCTTTAGCCATGAACAGAATGGCTCAACCCTTATATCTGACCTGCTCATCAGAATGGCTATGAATCTTAGTACTCATATGTGTCAAGGAAGGAACCAATCCTCTCACCATGACAGAATGGATCAGCCCTTATATCTGACCTGCTTGTCAAAATGGCTATGGGACTCATCACTTTCCCTTGGAGGAAACCTCTATCTAGAGAAACACCAAGCTTCTCCCTGAAGTACTCGAACTTCACCCTAGCCAATGGCTTTGTCAACACATCAGCTATCTGTTCGTCCGTCGCAACATACCGGAGCTTCACTGATCCCCTCTGCACCATATCCCTAATATAGTGATACTTGATCTCGATATGCTTCAACTTGTCATGAAACACTGGATTCTCTGATAAATTCACGCAACTCTGGTTGTCACAATGTATACAAGTAGCATCCATCTGGAGATCAAATAAATCGGATAGTAGCTTTCGTAGCCACACTGCCTCACAACTAGCTATACAAGCGGCGACATACTTTGCTTCAATTGTACTCAGTGCCACACAGGATTGCTTCCTGCTAAACCAAGAGATCACACCTGATCCCATACTAAAGCAACACCCTGAAGTGCTCTTCCTATCGATGGCACTGCCTGCCCAATCTGAATCAACATAACCCTCCAGGTTAATCTTCTGATTCGCATCGTACTTGATCCCATAATCAACTATACCCCTCGGGTACCTCAGAATATGCTTTGCAACAATCAAGTGAACATTTCTCAGATCTGTCAAGAACTGGCTCAAGGTGTTCACAGCAAAGCAAATGTCTAGTCTCATGTTCGTCAGGTACATCAAGGACCCAATCATCTGACGATACATCGTAGCATCAACCAACTCTGATGAAGCATCACTCAATAGCTTCAGTTTCTATACCATAAGTGTGGCCATAGCCTTGCAGTCCATCATCCCAAACCACTTCAGGATCTCTACTGCATACTTCCCTTGTCCAAGGAAGATTCCATCTGTACTCTGCCACACCTCCATACCTAGAAAATAATGCATCATACCCAAGTGCTTCATCTGGAAGTTGGCAGCAAGCTTTCTCTTTGTATCAGCAATCAACCCATCCATACCTATCACAAATAGATCATCTACATATAGTAGAAGTATCACTGGGTTGCCATCTTCAACCTTGTAGTAAAGGTTGGAATCTGCTTTACTCTTGGTAAAGCCCAAACTGGATAGAAAGCTATCAATTCTACTGTACCATGTCCTGGGTGCCTATTTCAATCCGTACAGGGCTTTCTTCAATCTGCACACATGAGACTCCCTATCATGTGTCTCAAAACCGAGTGGTTGTTCCACATATACTTCCTCTTCTACTACACCATTCAAGAAAGCAGTCTTGACATCCATCTGGTTTATCTTCCATTTCATTATTGCAGCCAGAGCAAGTACTGATCTAATGGAAGTGTATTTGGCTACAGGTGCAAAGGTTTCTTCATAATCTATTCCTTCTTTCTGAGAGAAACCCTGAGCCACAAATCTTGCCTTATATTTTTCAATGCTACCATCTGCAGCATGCTTGATTTTGTAGATCCATTTGGAAGTTACAACTAACTTCCTTTTGGTCTTGGGACAACATCCTAGACATCATTTTTCATGATCGATTGGTATTCTTCGATCATAGCATCCTTCCATTCTTTCCGTTCTGTCGCTTCTTCATAACTGGAAGGTTCTTTATCAATGAAATGACATAGTAAAGCTACATACCTGGAGCAGGATCTGGTCCTCTTTCTTTCTCTGTGATTCTCTTCTGGAGCCCCATATATTTCCGCACCTTGGATATGTTCTTGTACCCAAGCAGGTTTCCTCTTATGAGGATTCTTCTCCAGAGGTGGATCTACAGGTCTTTGTGGTTCTTCAAATTATCGATCTTCTTCTTGAGCATCTTCGTTCATGGTTGTATCATGAACTCTGGGTGCTTCTGCTTCTTCAGTTTCTTCAGCAGGTTTCTTTCTGGATTTGTTGTAGGCTGTATCTTCATCGAATGTCACATCCCTGCTGATGTCAATCTTCTTGAATCCTAGGAAGTATACTCTATAATCCTTTGAGCTTTCAGAGTATCCCACAAATATACCCTTCTTTCCTGAAGGATCTAATTTAGTCCTCTTTTCTTTTGGAATGTGAATGTACACTGGACAACCGAATATTCTGAGATGGATGACTTTTGGTTTCTTGCCAGAGAAGACTTCTTCAGGAGTCTTGTTCTCGAGTACTCGATGTGGAGTACGGTTTTGTACATACACCGCTGTTTGAGCAGCTTCCACCCAAAGGTGCATAGGAAGGTCTTGATCATGAAGCATTGCTCTTGCAACTTCCATGATAGTTCTATTCTTCCTTTCTACAATTCCATTATGTTGTGGATTATAAGGAGTGGACAACTCCCTCTTAATCCCTGATTCTTTGCATATCTCTTTGAATTCATTTGAAGTGAATTCTCTGCCATTATCTGATCGAAAAATCTTGATCTTCTTTTCAGTATGGTTCTCGATCAAGGCTTTGAATTCCTTGAACTTGATGAATACTTCATCTTTGTTCTTCATGAAGTAAACCCATGTCTTCCTAGAAAATTCATCAATAAGAGAAACATAATATGCATACCCTCTTAGTGATTTTGATGACATAGGACCGCATACATTGGAGTGGATGATTTCCAAGATTCCTTTTGCTTTGCTCTCACTGCTTGGAAATGTCTTCTTTGTATTCTTTCCTTTTGCACATCCTTTGCAGATCCAATCATGTTTTGCTTGGATTTCTGAAAGACCTTCAATAGCTTTGCTTGCAATAGGTAGTGCTCTATAATGCACATGTGCAAGCCTTCTATGCCAAAGTTCACTTGGCTCTATTGTGTCATGGACCAAGGCTTGTTCTGGATGGCCCTTCACTTTGTACAATCCTCCTTCTTGTTCTCTAATCACCACCACATCATCGATAGTCTTTCCTTTTGGCCACATGATGACTTGACCATCTACGAATGCAACCCGCATTCCTTTTGCATCTAATGCTGATATGGATAGAAGGTTCTTCTTGAGTCCTGACACAAACAATACTTCCTTCATTGTTAGAGACTTTCTAGAGTCTAGTTTATAGGAAGATTCCCCACTACCTTTTATTGGATATTGGTAGTCATCTCCTAGCTTTACCTTGTGAGGTGATTCATGTTTTGATAGTCTTACAAAGGATCCCTTGAATCCTGTCATATGTTTGGAAGCCCCACTGTCAATGAGCCAATCATCACTTCCATGAGTAATGTTTCCTGTGAGAGCAGAAATCAAAACATATCCATCCTCGCTTGAACAATCTTCACTTTCATATCTAGTTCTCTTCATGGATGGTTCATCATCCTCTACAGCATGAGCATGATGTCTTCTTTTGTTGCTCTTCTTTGTTGGCTTTGGTTTCTTAGGATAGTTCTTTGCATAATGTCCTGCTTCATCACATGTATAACATATGACTCTAGATAAATCCTTTTTGTGATAGGACTTACCTCTCTGGAAATGAGATCTTCTTTTGGCTGACTTGGAGTGAGACTTGGAGTGTACCATGAGAGCCTAATCTTCACTTCCCATGTTCTCTTCTCAAGCTGCTATTCGAGCTTCTTCTTGAGAATACTCTTCCCATAGTCTGCTGAACTTGACTAACTTCTTTCTAGCACAGATTCCTTGGATGAAAGAATCCCATGACCTAGGGAGGCCATTCAAAGTAGTCATCACAATCTCTGCATTTTCCACTTCTAGTTGTTCCTTGATCTAAGAAACTCTTGTGAAGTAAGACTGGATTGTTTCTGCATTTTGAATCTTCACATTGTTCAGCTAGTTTCTCAAAGTCATCTTCCGGTTTATGTTCTTACCTTCAAACAATTTGGTTAGGGCATCAAACATAGCTTTAGGTGTCTTTAGGGAGGACACCTATGGTATGAGATGATCCTTGATATAATCAGCAATGATTCTATTTGCCATAACCAACTTATTCTTATGCAAGGCCTTAGCCTCATCTCCCTCTAGAACTGGAACCTCCTCATGGATGTAGGAGTCTAACTCATTCTCTTCTAGGACCAGGGAGATCCTATACTTCCAAGCTCGGAAGTTATCAGCTCCCTCAATATTTTCATCAAGCTTGTTATGATGAGACATCTTAACTGAGAACCTCAAATGGAAATACAAAAGATTTTATATCTTACCAGGTCAAGATGTCGGATCTGAAACTTGAGCTGAAATCCTGTAGAGCTATTTCAGGAGCAAATTAGGGTTTTTCTTTTCCAGAGTTCCGTCCACCCAAATTCCTTGAAATTTATCCCTAACTTTGATTTTGGGGAGGAGATCAATCCAGGATTACGCTCACTGAAAAATTCTTCCTTTGTGAAAAGCCCTAATTTTCGGCAGCAGTGACAAGTCCAAAACTGAAAAACCTCAGAATTGGATTCTGCTTCGACAGAAAGATGTGCCCTAAGGAGGAGAGTTATTCCACCTTAATTTTGCTGAAAATCTGTGGAGAGAGATCCACAAAGTAGGAATCCCTAGTTCCCATAGCTACATAGTGTCTTCTTCTCAGGTTAGCTCTGATACCATGTTAGTTTTTCAACATTCAAGCTAGCATTATGTTAGGATCTTTAACTGAGAGAACAACAAGTACATGAATCAAACACAAGAGACAATGAACACAGTGTTTTTCCTCAGGGAAACTATAAATGGAGAAAACCCCGCAACTTCCTCAGAGATAGAATCAACACAATAGGTAAAACCACAAAACAATAAGATGCACTCCCGACAGCAGTAATCTTCTTCTTGTCTAGCCCCAGTGTCTTCTCCTTCCTCAACTATGCGCTACACTTGAGTGTGTGAGTGATGTGTCCTAAATAGAGAGTCCAGATCTCTATTTATACTAATCCCGACATGACTAAAACCCTACTAGGGCCGACCTCTACTTGGAGAGTCTAATAACCCTAGTGCCCCGAGACTGCGGGGACTTTAACCCTTAGACAATAGGAGGGTTACCCACAATGACTTGACATGACTTGTTTATATTATTGATTCTCATGATCAGAACATCGGGGCATGACATAACATGATAACATCTCAGAATAAACATCGGGTTACAATAGATAAGAAATACAAGTGAATACATTCCGAAGTTACAATTACAACAACATTCTCCAAATTCCATCTAGCTCTCCCCTCAAGGATTCAATGACGACAATTAAACTTCAACAATTTTTCTTCTTCACCATAGACATGGAGTCATCCAAGGAAATCCTCTACACACGCTCACTCCCAGTGATTTTCTGGTTCCCTCACAACAACCTTGAACTTGGCTCTGATACCAAATTAGAGAAAGTAAGGAAGGAACCAATAGAGCACAAAGGCTCGCACAGACAGGAGGATATACACACTCAACTCAATTGTATTAATGAATAAAAGGTACATATATAAGAAAATAATAAGCTAATCTAGATCCAATAAATATGGATCAGATTCTACATCATAGGAGTTGTTTAAACAAATAATCTAGATATGGAAAACATAAGAGAATACATTGGATGCATTATATCTAACTTCATGCTCATCAAAAGAGAAAGAGAGAATATGTTAGAAGATGCTTTTGAAGAAGATCACAAAGTGAAAAAGTAAATGGTGAGTTTGAAGTGAAACCATGTTTTGGAAGAAAACAAGATTATATCCATTGCAAATCTAAAGAAGTCCTTGATATTAACAAAGTGAATACATAGTCCAAGGATATAGATTCAAGTATGGATATGGAAAACTTGTGGTGAGTTATTAAAAAAATGCTGAATGCTATCATCGATTTGAAAAATAAAATAGGAGAATAAATTTCAAGGTAAAAGACTTTCAAGTATTTTCACATAAAAAAATAGTTGCATCTAAACCACCAAGGATATCTATGGTGAAGAACTTCGTGATGCTAGATTACGTAGCTATGGATCATTTTTTCCGTATCCATTAAACATATCATGGCGATAAAACTTACCTAGAATTCTTTAATGCCATTTATCACATCTTGATTGAAAGTCCACAAAAAGAGGTTGGAACTAAAGAAGTCATAGAAGAAGAAGTTAAAGAAACAAAATCACCATGGTTGGAACTAAAGGAGTCATAGAAGAAGAAGTTAAAGAAACAAAATCAACAATGGTGGTATGGTACATGCTCCCTAATTTCCAAGATGACATATACATTGAGGAAGAAGAGAAAGTTGTAGAAAAAATTCACACTACACAAAATGTAAAAAACAAATTATCCACTTAGAAGTGAGAAAAATGATACATGTAATTGTTAGAATTTTAATGGTTATATAAGATATTTAAACATTTAGCATCATTTCATCATAACCATATCAATAGGATCATTGAAAGAAATACAAGCACAACAACACGAAAATAACACATATATTTTCATCTGGGAAACCACAATGGAGAAAAACCCAACAACTTCTTTAGTATAGATTATACCCCAATGACAACAACAACTTCTTATATTCTTCAGCAAGCCTCTTCTATCTCTCTCTCTTGCGCACTTGCTTGAGTGAGAAGTGTGTCCAAATGAAAGGAGCACCCTCTCTATTTAGACTCATCAAGTGAGTGACCAAATTACCAAATTTGGCTAACTTGTAGATCCAAACAGGATCGACCTCCTAGGGAGACTCAAAATAACATTTATATAAGCTTTCATGTGGGTACTATTGAATTGACTTACAACGAAAGGGTTACATTGATTTTTTCAAGTATATTTACAGGACCAAGTACATCAATAACATCTCCTGAAGGAGGTACAAAAATAATACACTAAAAGTACAATAAGAATATCTTCCGAAGTTACATTATTCAACACTCCCTCTTAACAAGGAAGGTATTCTTCCATCACGATCATCATCCCTAGACATCATCACTAGTTCTCGTCACTCGACACTAGACCTCATCACTGGATATCAATTTTGGACATCATCACTGGATCTCATCATTTGACATCATCACTAGACATCATCACTGGATCTCATGACTGGATATCATCACAACTATTGTAACTTGGTACTTGGGCCATTGAATTGTGACATATCTCAAATCTATATATCATGAAAATTTATATATAGCCATCCATTTTTCATGTTGAATGTAATCCTCATAACGGTGCCTAGATCCGATATTCTAGGACTTTAACGTCCTGGTCTCTGACCAGGTCTTGGTCCCATACCAGGTTATTCATCCCCAGCAGAAGGTTGACTGAATTCAACATCTTGGTAACTCACCAAGTGCCTCCATTATTAAAGAATAACTCTCATCCCCAGGATGACCACTTGTTGTGATCTACCCTTGGTGATATGACCAGTCATACTCGAACCCATCCTTGGAAATACAACCAACCACACTGGGATCTACCCTTGGATATATGACCAACCATGTTGGGATCTACCCTTAGTGATATGATCATTCAACATGCAATGACTCAATCTAGTCCATCAGAGAGCCTACATGTAACAACATGCAACAGTTCAGCCCAGTCTATTGAGGAACCTACATGTACACATGCACTAGTTCAACCCAGTACATTGGGGAACCTCCATGTAACACATGAACCAACTCATCCTAGTCCATTGGGGAGCCTACATGTAACACATGCACCAGCTCGACCTAGTCCATCGGGGAACCTACATGTAAGAGTAGGATCTCTCCTGGTGATACCACCAATCATGTTGGGATATACCCTCAAAGATACAGCCACTAACTCTATAGATACAACTAGCCAACATGGGCTCATCTTGTATAGTGACTAGTTATTTTTCATATTAGGTGTACCCATGCAATGACCAATCTTTTTTCATATTGGGTGCACTTATGCAGTGACCATTCCTTTTACATGTTGGGTGCACCTCCATATAGTGACCAGTCCTTTTTCATATTGGGTGTACCTATGTAGTGACTAGTCCTTTTTCATATTGGGTGCACACCTCCATAATGCCAATCCTTTTTCATATTGGATGCAAATCTCATACGTCTTCCACTGAGCCATCCCTTTTTCATGTTGGATATGAAGACCAATCGTCCTCCACAGATCTATACCTTTTTCCTATTGGATGTGAGTACCATAGGGACTCATCACTCCCTCTTGTAATGGATACCAATATGAACAACTCCAAGCTTGTCCCTGAAGTACTCAAACTTCACTCTTGCTAGAGGATTTGTCAATACATCGGCTATCTGCTTGTTTATTGAAATATATTGGAGCTTTATTGCTCCTCTCTGCACTAAATCATGGATATAGTGATATCAGATATCGATGTGCTTCAAATTTTCATGGAATATTGATTTCTTAGACAAATTCACACAAATCTGGTTGTCACAATACACACAAGTCATCTCTAACTTGATATCGAACAATCCCGCAAGTAGCTTTCAAAGGCACACTACCTCACAACTTCCTGAACAAGCTGCAATATACTCTGCCTTGACTATACTCAGTACTACACTCATATAATTCTTTCTTAACCAAGAAATTATGACAAACCCCAAGATATAGGGGCACCCTGAAGTGATCTTCCTATATGTAGCACTGCTAGACCAATCGAAGTCAACATATCCATGTAGGAAGATCCTCGGATCTCTCACATCTGTAAGGCCATGCTCAACCATACCCTTCAGGTACCTCAACACATGATTTTCCGCAACCATGTGAACAATTATCAACTCTACCATGTACCAACTCAAAGTTTTCATTGCAAAGAAAATATATGGCTTTGTGTTTTTCAAGTACATCAATGAACCAATCATATGCATATAGACTATGGCATAAACTATATATAAAGTAAGATCACACAACAACTTCAATTCCGATGCCATCGGTGTGGCAATATCCTTGCAGTCCATCATCCAAAATCTCTTCAGGATCTCTACCACATATTTTCCTTGGCTCAACAAAATCTCATCTGGATTGTGCCACACTTCAATACCTAAGAAATAGTGCATCATACCGATGTGTTTCATCTCGAACTCTGCAACAAGATTCTTCTTTGTTTCTTTTATGACCTTCTCATCACCTATTGGGAACATATAATCTACATACAACTATAGTATCATTTATTTCCCATCCTCAACCTTGAAGTAAAGGTTGGAATCCACTTTACTCTTGGTAAATACAAATCTCATCAAAAACCCATCTATACTGTCATACCATGTCCTGGGTACATGTTTCAAATTGCACCACGTATACTTCCTGTTTGTGAGGGGAGATATCTAATATCACTTTGAGTATATACCTGAGATAATGAGGACAAGAACCTTTGCCAAGGATAAAGGCTAAGTGATAATGTCTCTGCAATCTATGCTATAGTCACTCCCTATTGTAATCTCATGGATCACAGAGGGTTACCAATAATACACATTCAAAGCATACATACATATCAGAGAGAAGAGACAAGAACACATAGATGGAATAATAGATTATATTATATTGAAAGAGTCCATACAATACATAGAACTGAACCAAGTTCTCATTTGGCTCAGCAGCCTAATATATATGATTTACAAACAGTTACAAATAACTACCTGTCGGTTCGGTTACTGACACGACCTTATGTGGCCGACCTAATCTCTAATTCGTCGGCTGATCGACTAAGTCGACTTACTGACTAGATGCTCCAACATCTCCCCCATGAACAAAAACTGTTCTTCGTCCCGAAGAAACAGGGAGGTACTAAAAAATATATTTCCTGTCTAAAGTAGTTATTTCCTTGTTCTAATTTTTATGGGCTGTGAAGTCGGATAGTTGGTTGTTTCTGTACATAGGCTTACACAATTGCTTCTACTGTCACGGCCAGCTGATGTTGGAATTCTGTCCAACTTTGCAGTACTTTCTGGATGTCGATGGTTAATGTTGTAAGTCTTGATAGTGTCGACATCTTCTCTTGAATGGAAAGGTCTGCTATCCTTTCCAAGTCGGGACCCATAAACTGGTCCTTATCTTCTGTCGTCTCCAGAAGTCTTTTCATCTATGGACAGATGGTGTCTAACCTGTCCAAGCTTGGGATTTCCTGCTGCACCCATTGGTGTGCTTGTCACTCGAGCTTCTGCAGTTTGGCTGTTTTGAGCATGATTTGATCTTCGATTGTGCTTCTGAGTGCTTCTTCCATGCTCTTCCTCTTCTCCAGTGCTTGGATTTCTTGTCGGGTCTGTCAGGTCTGCTGGAAGACTTGCCCATAATAAGTAGGCCAGTCCCATAGTACCCCTTCTGTTATGACTGACTCCTTCATGTGATCTTGAAGCACTTTGTAAGCTTCAGAGAAAGCTGTATGCTACTGCATCAGTAGTCTGGTTGTTTCTTCTTTTTTCTCTTCTCTTGTGTTTTTCATCTGTGTCTGTAGTGCCGAAATCACACTTTCAAATAGCTGATAGGATTTCTCTAGCGGCTTGTTGGTGTTGACCTCTGTTGGTCCTGGTATCACAGATTGCGCAAGGTTTCTGCATTTATTTAGGAACTCAATTTGTTCTCTTTCATTGTCGTCGAGCTGCTTGCGTCTATTCTGGCTCCTTGTTTTTGCTTCAATAGCCAGGTTTTCCAAGGGTTGTCCCAACTCTCCATCCTTCAGCTTTGTTGCGTCGACTGCAGTGGTTGACCCAAGTTGGCTGATGTGAACCATTGTCGCTTGGGATTGATGGTCCCTCTTATTTCTGTCTCTCTTCCTCTTGTGATTCTGTTGCTATACTTGTTGATGTACTTGTGCACCTGTTAGAGTTAGATTTTTTGGTGGTTGGTTTTCTGGCAGTGGATTGTCTAGTTGCTCGTCTGCAATGGTTAGGGGGACTTCTGGTTGGGTATGCAAGATGAGTGTTGCAGCTGGGTGTGTGTTTAGTGGATTTTGTACAGAGGGTCCAGATACAGATG
Source organism: Pseudotsuga menziesii (assembly GCA_001517045.1). NCBI lineage: Eukaryota > Viridiplantae > Streptophyta > Pinopsida > Pinales > Pinaceae > Pseudotsuga > Pseudotsuga menziesii. The sequence continues at coordinate 145,954 of LPNX010434327.1, forward strand.
TTGCTGGTACTAGTGGGTGTGGTTCAATTGCAGATGGTTCGGTTGCAGGTTTAGGGTTGGGGGGTGGTGGTGGTGATGGTGATGGTGAATGGTCAGGTGTGATTGGAGTGGTGGGGATGTGGTCAGGTGTCAGGTCATTAATTTTTGGGGGTGAACCCTCCAGGATGTCGGATAATAGGTCATCGATCTCTCGATTGATTTCATCCATGTTCTCTTCTTCCCCATCTCTTATTGGTTCATTGGAGGGTGGAAGGGTTGTGATGTCGGTTGGGGTGACGGATGTAGTTTGACTTGCGACAAATTTAGCTATCTTGTCGAGGTTCCTTACAAATTTTGATTTCAAAATTGCAACAGTCCTTGGCCTTTGGGGTATTTGTCCAGGTTGAGGAATGCACTGTTTAGATCCACCAGTTTCAAACACAGGGCACTTGGTGGTGATATTCTATACAGAGGTAAGTAACTTAGGCAATTTTTCAATGTTTGCCTAGAAATATATATCTTGGTCGAACCTCTCCTTCAAGGTTTACGGCATAGAATTTTTGCATATGTCGACTGGGCTTATTGAGGGTAGCTCTGGAATTTCTTCCTCTGCGATTTGGGTCAGAGATGGGGGTGGGGGTGTAGACACTAGATCAACAACATTTTCGATCATTGAGGTATTTGTACTTTTTACCTTTTTCGTCCGACATTGTTGTGCTCCTGCTTCAACAAACTTTTGGAACTGTGCTTCCACTAGAATTTTGTTTGCTGCGGTGTCTTCTATGATGTCGATGGCCATGTTTGCTAATTTGCCTTCATCTTCTGATGATTCTGCGATTATAAGCTTGTGCTTCCCCTTCCCCTGTTCCTGTTCCTGAGTTTTTCTCCTCTTCCTTGAGGCTGCTATTTCCTTTGATAGCTTGCGGATGTTTTCTTTAGTTATAGAATACTCAAGGTTTTCAGTTTCCATGTCGTCCTCTGGTCCTTTTTCTCCCCCCTGTTGTTGAGTTGGGCCAATGCTTTACTCAGCTAGATTGGTTACCTGTTGTTTTGTCTATGTCCCTTCCCTTTGGGTTGTAGGCAGTATGATTGTAATTTGTAGTCGACTGGTGTCTTCTGCTGGTGTTTCCTCCGACACGAATGTGCCGATGTATAACCGGAGTTCATAATCTTCTTCTTTTTCTTGGTCTATTAATGGCTCTTCTATTGCTAGGGTTGTCTCCTTGGCCTTTGTTGGTATCGACAGTTTTGTGCCAGACTGTTGAGCTAGATCCTGGAAGATCTCTTTGACTATTGGGTAGTATTCGAGAGTATTTGCTTTTGCCTTGGCACCCTGCATATACCACACCACAGTATGGTCCAGTTCCAGCTGTATGTGTGCAGTTTTTGGTAGACTTCGTCGGATGTTCTGGGGCACCCTCCATCTGGTCATCTAGATTTTAAGCTGTTCGAACCAGTTTTCCAATAGCACTTTGCCATTTTCCAGTTCCTTCAGTGTTCCAGTCTGGGCAAATTGTTTGAATCTCCACATATGGAATTTTGTGGGTTCTTGGAACTGCTTGTCCCCGACTGGGCACAAGTAGTACATTAATATCCATATTATATGGGACGGGAACCTCATAATCCCTCCCGAATCCTGGCATTTCTCACATATTCCTTTGAGAATGTCGATGACATACTCATCCCATCTGTAGACTATTCCCGTGTGGGAAATGGTATCTATTGCCTCTAGCATGTCCAATTTTAGGTCGCTACCTCAACCTGTGGGTGTAATCCCTGTTACTCTTATTTTAGCCACAATTTGTGGCATTTGGACTTGTATTTAGCTAATCATGATCCCTTTGGTGTTCTTTCCCGATGGTGTTCCAGTCAGTTTCTCTACCAACCCTTCTTTTATGCCGACTGGTACTGGGTCTTCTTGGTTGGATAGACCATTCAGTTTGTATATCACTTCGCCAGAGATCTCGACTGGTATGTCAAAGTAGAATCTGCTGTTGTGGTATCGACTTATAATGAATTTGAATACCATTTATTTTGTTCCACCGAAACTTGCCATGAACAGTGTGTTCATGTAGTTCATGATAGAACTACGGTTTACCTTCTCTGCAGCCTAGGTTGGTTTCTTGTCAACATAGGCCCATTCCTTGATCTCGACCCATGTTTTCGCCCATGAGGTCTCTTGAACGTTGATGTTCTTTATGTTTCTTAATCTTCTCAGTAGTGGGGTTTCAACAATTTGTAGTTGTTTAGTCTTTGCCGTGGCTTTGGCTTGTTTTGGTGCCATTTTGTTGGTTTTCTATTCAACTTTACTTAGGGATTCTCGATTCTCAGTTTTCTGTTTTCTAAATTGCTCTCTCTGTTCAAAATGTTGTAAATGATCCTTTTTTGGTCCGATATTTATAGGCGGGGCGTTTGATGTTTCTGTCAATGGGTGTATTAATGGTGAAAGTGATGGTCCAGCGTGGTCACTTGAGTTTGCGTTAATGGTGATTTGATTTTGGCAGTCGTAGTCATGAAGGCATGATGTGACCTTCTAGGTTGTTGGTCGATATTGATCATGTGAGCGGTCGATGGTGGTATGTCAATGGGTGTGATGTCGGCTGTCGAAGTGTTGATTCCCTGTCATCCTGGTTTATGGGTGTTAGTTCTGTTTTGTTTAAGTTAGATTTTTTGTAGATTTTTATAGTTTTTGTCTAATTGTTATGGTCGTTATATGTTTTTTTTTTTTAACTTATTTTAATTTTTGTACCGCTTTAGTTGGGCACTATTAACAAGTTTCCGAAATACTATGCCTTGTAACATCCTTAGTTGAACTGATCCATTGGCATGAATCTCTTCGACAACATAGGGTCCCATCCATTCTGTATGTAGCTTTTTGGGTTTTCCTTTTACTCGACTATTGTATAGTAGGGCAAGGTACCCTACCGACAGGTTTTTGTTTTTGATATTACGATCGTGCCATGCCTTCTATTGTTGTTTTTGAATTTCTTGGTGTTGTAAAGTGATCAGTCAGTGTTCTTCAAGATTGGTTAATTGCATCAGTCAGTCCTTCTTTCCCTGTTCGACATCGACATGTAATATTTCTGCTATAATAGGTGTTTGTTGTCGAAAACATAGTGGAACAACTGCTTCTTGTCCATAGACTAGTCGGAATGGTGTTTGTTCTGTTGAACGCTTGTATGTTGTTCTGTAAGCCCATAGTACTGCAGGTATATTTTCGTCCCAGTCATCATTGTTGGTGTTACATATTTTTGTTAGACCTTTTTTCAATGTTTTATTGAATGCCTCAATTGCTCCATTCAACTTAGGGTGATAAGCTGTACTACGTCGATGGTCAATTTGGAACTGATCTATTAGTGTTTTAATGGTTTTATTAATAAAGTGTGACCCTTGGTCACTGATTAGGGTTATTGGACATCCAAACCTGGTAATGATATCTTCATAGATAAACTTAGCAGCTATCTCACTGGAACATGTGTCGACTGGTTCTGCCTTTTCCCACTTGGTTACATACTCGACTGCAGTTATTATGTACCTTGCACATGTTATTTTTGCTAGTATGGGAAATGGTCCTATGAATTTGATGGCCCAAATTTCAAATGTCAAACTTGGGTTAACTGGTATCAAGGGAATTTATGTACTAGGCAGAGGTCGACCCAGTCATTGACATCTGTCACATTGGCTTACAAACTTTTTACAATCTTTGTGAAGTGTCGGCCACCATAACCTTGATTGTTGGATTTTCTTGGCAGTTGTGTCTACTTGAAAATGTCCTCCCGTGGGTCCATAATGTGCTTCAAACATAATATTATTTATTTCATGTTCTAGTACACATCTTCTAAGGATGTTGTCCAAGCCCATTTTATATAAGAATCCGTTTATGAGGCTATATGGTGCAGCTTTCATGGCTAATATTTGTTTCTTCTTCGAACTCATGCCTTCTGGTGCTTGTCCATATTCTAAGAACTGAGCTATTTCTTATAATTATGCCAGAACTACTTCTATTCGAAATAAATGTGCATCCGATAGGTCGTCTTCAACTCCTGTCGGTTCCTCTCCTGTGTCGATTCATGATAAGTGGTCGGGTCTGACATTTAACTTTCCTCGTCTGACAACGACTTCGAAGTCGAATTTTTGGAATAGAAGTAGCCATCGACAAATTCTCCCATGGTGTAAGGGTTTATTTACGAGTTATTTTAGTGCTTGGTATAAAAGATAAAAGGATTAGCTAGTAGGTAATGTCGCTACTTCTGTAGTGCGAAGACCATTCCTAATGCTTCTCTCTCCATTTTCGAGTAGTTTCTTTATGCTTTATTTAATTTTCTGCTACTGTAAACTATAGGGTAGTCCATTCCATCGTCCCTTGGTTGAGTTAGGATTGCTCCTATTACTAGGCCTGATGGGTCAATGTGTACATGGAATTTGGTCGACCATTTTGGAAATATTAGAATGGGTGCTTCGACTAGCTTTCTTTTTAGTGTTTCAAATGATATGTTGCATTCCTCTGTCCAGACGAACTCCTGATCTTCTCTCAGTAGTTCTTCCAGTGGATAGGTCATATCTGAATAGTATCTTATGAATTTCCTGTAATATCCTATATGACCGAGTAGTACCCTGACTTGTTTTGGGTTCACCAATGGTTTTAAGTCAAGGATAATTTTTGTTTTTGCGAATTCGACCTCAATGCCTTCTTTGTAGACAACGTGTCCTAATAGTATCCATATAGGGGTCAGAAATATGCACTTCTTAATGTTTAGAGCTAGCTGGATTTATCGCCATCGTTCCAACATGAGCCTTAGCCATTTGCAATGATATTTTAACATAGAGTATATTGTCCAATCATCGAAATATACTGGCATTGTTTTTTTAATATATTCTTGAAATGTTTTGACCACAATTCTTGAAAATCCTGCAGGTGCGTTTTGTAATCCAAAAGGCATAACCCTATAAGAAAATGAGCCAAATTCACATACGAATGTTGTCTTTTTCTGATCTTCTTTGGCTATTGGTACTTGGTTATAACCTGAGAATCCATCTATAAATGAGTAACATTTGTGTCTTGCGACCTCATTCAAGATTTCATCTGCATAAGGAGTTGGAAATGGGTCTGTTAATGTGACTTTATTTAGGTCTCTGAAGTCGACATAGATCCTTAGCTTGGTTGGATTGTGTTTCTTTGGTTGAACAACCATTGGACTTGCCCATTCTGATTGGTCAATAGGGTAGATAATTCCTGCTGCAAGCATATTATCAATCTCTTTCATGACTATCTCTTTGTACTTATGAGCCAATTTATATGGCCTTTTATTTACAGGTCGGACATCAGGTTTGATTTCGATCTTCATTTCTCCCATTTCATGGACTAGACCTTTGAGATCTTTGTAGTCCCTGGTGAAGAAATCCTGAAATTCTTTTAGTAATTTTACTATTTCTGTTGTTTGTTCTTCATTCCAGTAGTCTCCAATTTTTGCCATTTTTGGTCAATCATCATTTGAGATGTTGAATTCTTTAGTTTTGATTTTAGCGTCTAACCATTCTGGTGCTTTGCCTTCATTGATTGGTCATCTCCCTTCTTTAAACTGTGAAAATGTGGGAGGAAAGTCTGCTGCAGTCATTCGGTCAGTGTCTTCAACTGTCTCGATTTTGAGCACTGTGCGAATTGGTTTTGTTGTTTCTGAATGGTATGATTTCCATCGAAAGCTTTTTCCTTCTGGATTTTCATTTTCCATTTGTAGCCTTGTCGATCTTGGTGTTGTATTTGTTTGTATTCTATTGCAGTTTATTGTCGGTCGGTCGTATTTTAGGGTTTTGTTCTCTGTCGGTTCTACAAATGCCTTGATTTGTTTTACAGTTTCGACCAAGTTTTCATCTTGTGGTATAAAGCTGAAATATTTGATAAAATTATCTCTTAATTCATGCCATAGGAATGTTTCACCTCGAGCTTCTTCCATTTTGTACCATTTGTTTGGTAAGTCAGATAGCATCGATGGAAATAGGTGTGGCCATGTACATTCATCCTTATACCCAAGTCTTTTCCATTCTTTTTCACATGTTCTTCTGTGGTCTTCTGGATCCTGCCCTTGGATGAGCATAGGTATTTGGGCTTGATTGGTTAACTTTTTATCTCCAAATATTTCTATGAAGTAGGTTGAAGCTGTTTTCCATGTCTGCAATCTTGATTGATGGGTATCCAACCATCTAGCAGCTTGTCATGTGAAGCTTTCCACTAAGCTTTGTAGTCGGCCATGTTCACCAATGTTTCTGGATACTTGTTCTATATGCATGACTGCTGATTCTCTTTCTTTGTACCTTGGGAGTTGTGTGATATTTACATTTGCTGGTTTTAGGGTAGGATATTCCCTGGTTTTCTTTTCAAATATTTTTTGGATGATGGTCACCAAGAAGCACTGTTGGATTGGTTTCTTCTGCACTTTTTGAATGGTCCAGCAGCCTCTTGCTTGTGTTTTGTAGTTCTCGACTTCCCAATCATATAACTCTGCGTCTGAATTGTATCCTATTGAATCCTGATTTCCTAATTGAAGTTCACCATATATATTGGGTTATGTGTAGTATTCATTGTTTTGTATCTGATATAGTTGTCGGATGTCAACTTCTTCATCTATAGGTTCTATCCAAGGTTCTCCTTGGGATGGATGGATATGTACTATGACTTTTTTTCCATTCCCTTTTAGTTTTATTCTTTCCTTGTCTAAGGATATCGATGCTTTCATTTTTCTTCCCCAAGGTCGACCTACTAACGCTGGTAAGGAACTGGATCCTTCCTTAGGGTCAATAATTTCAAAATTGACTTTGGTTGATATTCCTTTTATGGTCATGTCGACATCTCTCCAAAATCCAATAGGTTCAATTAGACCTTGGTCGGCTAATTTGAGGTATATTCCTGACTCGTATAGTCGAGGTCTACCCAATTGTTCCCAAGTGTCTCGAGTCATAATGTTTACTTGTGACCCGAAGTCAAGCACAACTTGTCGGACATGGTATCCTTCAATTTATATGTCGACAAGTGGGTCGACATCACTTTTGTCCTTCTGGTTTAGATTGCATATATTTTTTGTTTGTTTTTCTGTATTGTTGTTGTATTTTATTTTATACAAAAGGTCAATGAATTGAGACATCGTTTTATCAGTTTGCACTAAACGTATTAGTTCTTTAACTTTTCCTTGTCGATTATCATTAGCTTCTTCTTATCGAGAAAATTATTTAAATATATTTGATGCGTCTTTATATAGTTGTTTCTGTTTAGCTGGGTTAGGATAACCATTCTTTTCTTTTCTTTTGCTTATTCATGGATTATCATTCCCAATTTTTGTCCCTTGTCGGGTTACTATATGCAGATTCTTTGTATTGATTATATCATGTTTTTTCACACACGCCAAGACATTAACATTTTTTCTTTTATTTATTTTTTCAAGCATAGTAGGGCAATCCTCTAATGAGTGATCCCCTACTCCACAGCTAGTATAGAATATTAAGTCAGTTCTATCCTTGTATGGACAGTCTGCATATCGGTGTCCTTCTTTGTAGCACATCAAACATTGGATGGGCCGACGTGGTCGGTTGTTGCGATTCCCATAGAATCAACCTCGACCTCCATATCCTCCATGTCGGTTGTTGAACCAGCGCTCATATCGACGACCTTCGTACCTTTGATTATTTTGATCATTTTATGCATTGTTTCGCTAATCATTGTTCTGCGCGATTGCGTTTGTCTGGTAGACTGCCTGGTAGTTTTGTCGATTTTTTAGGTTTAGGTGGAAGTCGGCCGTAGCGTGACTTTTCACTTCACAGATAGAACACCAAGATGCTTTACCATTTTTCATGTTAAATGGGCAATATTTTGTTGTGTGTTCTCCATGTTCTTGGCAGATGTCACAAAAAACACTTTGTTTGCACAAATCGAACGTCCTCTCAGCTGAGGTCCTGTCGACAGTTATATTTTAAATGTCCTACCGTTGAGCATTTCGTGCACTAGACATCCTGACTCTTAAGCTTTAGTTCTCTTAAATATTTCTGCATGATCTCGAGCTGTTCTTCCAGTCTAGTATCCATGGGATATGCTGGGAAGTCTTCATCTATTTCTACTTATAGGGATTTAGTAAGCGCATCTTCGTATGTTTTGAATGTCTCCAGGCTTATGTGCCATTGAATTTTCTGTGATAGACCTGCAAGAAACCACTGGATTAATAGTTTCTCATCAATTACATAATCCAATTGGCAGAGGAGGTCTTTCTAGCGTTTGTCGTAGTCGTGGACAGATTCTGCTGGCTTTTGTGACGTTGTTTTCAATTTCTTAGCTGCCAGATGTTTTGCATCTGGAGTTTTAAAGAACGACAAAAATTCTGCTTTGATTTCTTCCTTATTCACTTAAGGAGTTCTTTTAGAAAATGTCATATATCATGTTTTTTCTCTTTTCCTCAAGGCACTAGCGAACTGTGCCATCTGTCTATCTTCATTTGTGACCTAGTTTGCCTCCCATGTTGACTCACAGATGAACCAATGTCATCTAGAATCTTCATCGCCCTCATATAGAGGGATATGTGCTGACCTGTGACCCATGTTGGATTCATTGTCGTTGTCTTCTTCAAGAGGTGGCGGTGGTGGGGGTACTGGGATGTTTTTCTTATTTCTTTGTGTAGAATTATTGTCGATGGAACTCTCGTTCCTGTTGGTTGTTTTGTTTGTTGTTTCTTCTCTGACAAGCAGTCGGTCGAGGTCAACTTCTCCTGTCAATGTCCAACTGCAATTATTTGTCTGCAGGTTTGATTTTTCTGTATTCTCCAAAGCTGTATTTGGGAGGGGGGGTGCTCCTTCATGTGTCGGGTAAAGTAAGTGGATACTTCAGTTAGAAGGGTACGCCTGAAGCGTGACCCAGTTTCCTTCTTCTGGTTAACGGATAAGTATATGACTATCATTGTTTACCTCGTCATCTAGTCGGCTCCATCTACCAAACTCACTAGCTCTTAGTATTAAATATTCGTTGACAATGGATTGCATTCTGGTACTCAGATTCGTTGGAGATAGAGGTCTTACCTCTTGGGGAACTTCTATTTGGAGAGCTTCTCACTGCTCTATCCACAAATATTCTTCCATGGGTGATTCTTCTTCCTCCACGCTTTCTTCCTGTCGGTCATGACCCAAATCTGGCAGATTTATTTCTTGGTCTGTTACCCTAGTACTCATTCCTCTTTGCAGTGCTATAGCTCTTTCTCTTATTTCTTCCCTTCTCTTCATCCTCTTCTCTCTCTCTATTTTCTGTAAATCTACCGTAACTTTATGTGTCATTGTCCATTCTATTTCCTTCTTAGGTTAATTTTTCATCGCTGGTGGTGGTATCTCTTGTTAGTTGACTAGAATCATATTTACTTTACCTCGACATATGACCAGCTACCCCCCTATGGCCTACCCGATGCTTTAGAAAACCTGGATAGTTCTGTTTACTTGCTTAGGAAATATTGCCACTCCCTTTCGGCAATTAATTTTTGCCACTTCTTTTGTTTCTCTACCCAGTTAGAATTTTGTGGCGTTTTGCGTAGTGATGGACGAGGTTCGACGATATGACCCACTCCTTTTTCTATTAGGAATTTGAACAGCAAGGTCTGTAAAGAGCACAGGAACTGCTCGGTAAGGTTTGTATAGAATTTCTTCTGGATGGTTTCTACTGAAGTTCTTTCTTCTATAGCTTGCTCCTTGCAGAATTTGTTGGTGATCTTTTCAAACCACTCCGACAGGTTTATTCTCCCCCCTCGAATCAGTTTCTCTAGCAGCTGTTGGTCTTTAGTCACTTCCGGCTTTTCCATCCAGAAGTTTCTTCAAAATATGGGGGACCGATTCTACAAACTTCTCATGGGTTTCAGTAAAGAATATTTCCTTCTCTTAAGTAGTTGTTAATGTTAGATTTTTAACATTAATCTAGCATTATATTAGGATATTTAACTGAGAGAATAACAAGCACAACAATCAAACATAAGAGACAATGAGCACATTGTTTTTCCTCGGGGAAACCATAAATAGAGAAAACCATGCAACTTCCTCAGAGATAGAATCAACACCAAAAGTAAAACCCCAAAATAGTAATATGATCTCCCGACAGCAGTAACCTCTTTCTTCCTTGCCCCAGTGTCTTCTTCTTCCTCAGCTATGTGCTACAACTGAGTGTGAGTGAGTGTGTGTTAAATAGAGAGGCTAGCTCTCTATTTATACTAATTCCTGACTTGACTAAACCCAACTAGGGCCGACTTCACTAGGTGAGTCTAATAACCCTAGCGCCCCGGAACTGCGGGGACTTTAACCCTTGATCAATAGGAGGGTTAGCCACAATGACTTGACATGACTTGTTTACATTATAGAACCTCCCAATAGGAACATTGGGGCATGAAATGACTCAATTACATCCCAGAATAAACATCGGGTTACAATACATAAGAAATACAAGTGGATACATTCCAAAGTTACAATTACATCAACACTCCCTCTTAACTAGGAAGGTATTCTCTCGACAAAATTTTCATCACTGGTATTCTTCTCTAGATCATCTGCATATTCAAGTCATATTCATCTTCAAGTCACCTTCATCTTCAGGTCATCTTCATGTTCAAGTCCTCTTCATCTTTGGATCTGGATCATCACTCGATCTGGATCATCATCATTGGATCTGGATCATCACTCGATCTGGATCATCACTGGAGATCATCACGGGATCTGGATCATAACTATTGGATCATCATCACTGGATCATCACGGGTGCTATCTCATGATTCTTTTCGTCATAGGAATTTCTACAAAGCCAACCCTTTTTCATGCTGGTTGTAGGTCTAACCTCTATGTAGGTCTTATTTAGTGCTTATATCTGACACCAAGTCAGAATGGCCCACCCAACACTTACATCTGACCATGAGAGGAATACATCCAACACCATGTCAGAAAGGCACACCCAACACTCACATCTGATCATGTAGGAACCAATCCTATAATCACATCAGAAAGGCCCAGCACTCATATTCACCAACATGATAAGACACAACTACTATCATCTGCGAAAAGGCTTAGCACTTACAACCACCAGCATGATAGGACACAACTACTATAATATGTGGAAAGGCACAACACTCACATCCACCAGCATGGTAGGACACACCTACTACCATCTATGGACATGCACAACACTTACAATCACCAGCATGGTAGGACACACCTACTACCATCTGTGAAAAGGTGCAGCACTCACATCCACCAACATGATAGGACACACCTATTATCATCTGTGGAAAGGCCAGCACTCACATCCACTAGCATGATAGGACACACCTACTATCATCTGTGGAAAGGCTCTGCACTTACATCTGATCATGTGGGAACCAATCCCACAATCACATCAGAATGGCTCTCAGTCCCAGACTAAGGATTCCTAGTAACTGACCAGGTGCTTCCATTCAAAGAATGGCAGTATCCCTTATATCTGACACCAAGTCAGAATGGCCAACACTCACATCTGACATGGAAGGAACCAATCCTCTCACCATGACCGGAATGGAAACAACCCTTATATCTGATCAAGTGGGAACACATCCCTCAATCACATCAAAATGGCCATTTTCTCACATATGATCATGTAATATTGCACCTTACAATCATCTCAAAAAGGCCCTCAGTCCTAGACCAAGTATTCCTGGTACCTCACTAGGAAGCTCCATTCCAAGAATAGCAATAGCCCTTATATCTGATCATGTAGGGACCAATCCTATAGTCATATTATAATGGCTCAGCACTCATATATGACATGGAAGGAACCAATCCTCTCACCATGAGAGAATGGCTCAGCCCTTACATCTGACCATGGAAGGAACCAATCCTCTCACCATGTTAGAATGGCTCATGGACTCATCACTTCCCATTGGAAGGATCCTTGATCTGAAGAACACCAAGCTTCTCCCTAAAGTACTCAAACTTCACTCTAGCCAATGGCTTCATCAACACATCAGCTATCTGTTCGTTCGTCACAACATACTAGAGCTTCGCTGCTCCCCTCTGCACCATATCCCTGATATAGTGATAATTGATCTTGATATGCTTCGACTTGTCATGGAACACCGGGTTCTCCGACAACTTCACACAACTATGGTTGTCGCAATATATACAAGTAGCATCCAACTGGAGATCAAATAAATCAGACAATAGCTTCCTTAGCCATACTACTTCACAACTAGTTGAACAACCTGTAACATACTCTACTTCAGCTGTACTCAGTGCCACATAGGATTTCTTCCTGCTAAACCAAGAGATCACACCTAATCCCATACTGAAGCAACACCCTGAAGTGCTCTTCCTATCGATGGCACTGCCTGCCCAATTTGAATCAACATAACCCTCCAGGTTAATCTTCTGACTTGCCTCATACTTGAGCCCATAATCAACTATACCCATTAGGTACCTCAGAATATGCTTTGCAGCAATCAAGTGAACATGTCTTGGATCTGTCAAGAACTGGCTCAAGGTGTTCACAGCAAAGAAAATATCTGGTCTTATGTTTGTCAGGTACATCAAGAACCTAATCATCTGACGATACATCGTAGCATCAACTGGCTCTGATGAAGCATCACTTAGTAGCTTTAGGTTTGATGCCATAGGTGTGGTCATAGCCTTGCAGTCCATCATCCCAAATATATTTAGGATCTCTACGGTATATTTCCCTTGTCCCAGGGAAATTCCATCTGCATTCTGCCACACCTCCATGAGTAGAAAATAATGCATCATACCCAAGTCCTTCATTTTGAACTCGGCAGCAAGCTTCCTCTTCATATCAGCAATCAACCCATCCATACCTATTACAAACAGATCATCTACATATAGTAGGAGCATCATTGGGTTTCCATCTTCAACCTTGTAGTAAAGGTTGGAATCTTCTTTACTCTTGGTAAATTCCAAACTAGATAGAAACCTGTCAATTATGCTATACCATGTCCTGGGTGCCTGTTTCAAACTGTACAGGGCTTTCTTCAATATACACACATGAGACTCCCTGTCATGTGTCTCAACACCTAGTGGCTTCTCCACATACACTTCCTCTTCTACTACACCATTCAAGAAAGCAGTCTTGACATCCATCTGGTGTATCTTCCATTTCATCACTGCAGCCAGAGCAAGTATTGGTCTGATGGAAGTGTATCTGGCTACAGGTGCAAAAGTTTCTTCATAATCTATTCCTTATTTCTGGGAGAAACCACGAGCAACAAATCTTGCTTTATATTTTTCAATGCTACCATCTACAACATGCTTGATCTTGTAGATCCATTTGGAAGTTACCACAGACTTCCCTTCTGTTCTTGGGACAACATCCCAAACATCATTCTTAATGATCTATTGATACTCTTAAGTCATAGCATCCTTCCATTCTTTCCGTTCTTCCGCTTTCTTCATAGTTGGAAGGTTCTTTATCGATGAAATCGCATAATAATGCTACATACTTGGAGCAGGATCTGGTCCTCTTTCTTTCTCTGTGATTCTCTTCTGGAGCCCCATATATTTCCACACCTTAGATAGCTTCTCGTACCCAAGAAGGTTTCCTCTTGTGAGGATTCTTCTCTTGAGGTGGATCTACAGGTTCTTGAGGTTCTTCAAATTCTCGATCTTCTTCTTGAGTTTCTTCATTTATGGTTGTATCATGAATCCTGGCTGCTTCTTTTTCTTCAGGTTCTTCAGCAGGTCTCTTTCTGGATTTGTTGTAAGCTGTGTCTTCATCAAATTTTACATCCCTACTGATGTCAATCTTCTTGAATCCTGGGAAGTATATTCTGTAAGCCTTTGAGCTTTCAGAGTATCCCACAAATATACCCTTCTTTCCTGAAGGATCTAATTTTGTCGTCTCCTCTTTTGGAATGTGTATGTACACTAGACAGCTGAATATTCTGAGATGTCTGATTTCTGGTTTCTTGCCAGAGAAGAATTTTTCAGGAGTCTTGTTCTTGAGTACTCTATGTGGAGTATGGTTCTGTACATACACCGTTGTTCTGGAAGCTTCTGCCCATAGATGCATAGGAAGATCTTGATCATGAAGCATTGCTCTTGCAGCTTCCATGATGGTTCTATTCTTCCTTTCTGCAATCCCATTCTGTTGTGGATTATATGGAGTGCACAACTCCCTCTTAATCCCTGAATCTTTGCATAACTCTTTGAATTCATTTGATGTGAATTCTCCACCATTATCTAATCGAAAGGTCTTGATATTCTTTTTTGTGTGATTCTCGATCAAGGCTTTGAATTCCTTGAACTTGTTGAATACTTCATCTTTGTTCTTCATGAAGTAAATCCATGTCTTCCTAGAAAAATCATCAATAAAAGAAACATAGTATACATACCCACTTATATATTTTGATGACATTGGTCCGCATACATCAGAGTGGATGATTTCGAAGATTCCTTTTGCTTTGCTTTTGCTACTTGGAAATGTCTTCTTTGTGTTCTTTCCTTTCACACATCCTTTGAAGACCCCGTCATGTTTTGCTTGAATTTCTGGAAGAACTTCAACATCTTTGTTTGCAAGTGGTAGTGCTCTGTAATGCACATGTGCAAGACTTCTATGCCAAAGTTCCTTTGGCTCTACTGTTTCATGGACCAATGCTTGTTCTGGATGGCCCTTCAATTTGTACAAACCTCCTTCTTGTTCCCCAATCACTACTACATCATCAATAGTCTTTCCCTTTGGCCACATGATGACTTGGCCATCTATAAATGCAACCCTCATTCCTTTTGCATATATTGTAGATATGGAGAGGAGGTTCTTCTTTAGTCCTGGTATAAACAATACTTCCTTCATTGTCATAAACTTTCCAGAGTCTAGCTTATAGGAGGATTCCCCACTACCTTTTATTGGATATTGGTAGTCATCTTCGAGCTTCACCTTGTGAGGTGATTCATGTTCTAATAGTTTCACAAAGGATTCCTTGAATCCTGTCATATGTTTGGAAGCCCCACTGTCTATAATCCAATCATTGCTTCCATGAGTAATGTTTCCCGTGAGAGCAGAAATCAAGACATATTATTCCTCACTTGAAGAATCTTCACTTTCATATCTGTTTCTCTTTGTTGAAGATTCATCATCCTTTGTAGCATGAGCATGATTTATTCTTTTGTTTCCCTTCTTCTTGTGAGAGACATTTTTGTTTCTAGGAAATTCTTGAGCATAGTTCCCTTTCTCGTCACATGTATAACATCTGATTCTAGACAAATATTTTCTAGTGTTATCTTTATGAAAGGACTTACCTCTGGGGTGATGAGAACTTCTTTTGGTTTTCTTGGAGTGTACCGTGAGAGCTTGATCTTCACTTCCCATCTTTTCTTCTTGCGCTGCTATTCGGGCTTCTTCTTGAGAGCATTCTTCCCATAGTCTTATGAACTTGACTAACTTCTTTTTGGCACAAATTCCTTTAATAAAGGAGTCCCATGATCTAGGGAGACTATTCAAGGTGTTCATTACAATCTCTGCATTCTCCACTTCTTCATCTACTACTTCTAGTTTTTCCTTGATTTGAGAGACTCTTGTAAAGTAAGACTGGATGGTCTCTGCATTCTGGATCTTTACATTTTTTAGTTGATTTCTCAAAGTCATCTTCTGGTTTATGGTATTCCCTTCAAACAATTTGGTTAGGGCATCAAACATAGCTTTAGGTGTCTTTAGAGAGGACACCTGTGGTATGAGGTGATCCTTGATTGAATCAGAAATGATCCTCTTTTCCATAACCAATTTATTCTTATGTAATGCCTTAGCCTCATATCCCTATGGAACTAGAACCTCCTCACTGATATAGGAGTCTGACTCATTTTCTTCTAGGACCAGGGAGATCCTATACTTCCAGGTTCAGAAGTTATCAGCTCCCTCAAGCTTTTCATCAAGCTTGGTATGATGAGACATCTTAACTGAGAACCTCAAATGGAAATACAAAAGATTTATATCTTACCAGGTAAGATGTCGGATCTGGATTTGGAGCTGAAATCCTGTAGTGTTGGTTTAGGAGAAAATTAGGGTTTTTCTTTTCTGAAGTTCTATCCAACCAAATACTTTGATTTTGAGGAGGAGATCAATCCAGGCCTGGGCTCACTGAAAAATTCCACTTCTGTGGAAAGCCCTAATTTTCAGCAGTAGTGTCAGGTCCAAAACTAAAAAACCTCAGAATTGGATTTTGCTTCGACAAAAAGATGTGCCCTAGGGAGGAGAGTTATTCCAACCTTCTTTTGCTGAAAATATGTGGAGATATATCCACAAAGTAGGAAGCCCTAGTTCCCGCAGCTGCACAGTGTCTTCTTCTCAGGTTAGCTCTGATACCATGTTAGGTTTTTAACATTAAGCTAGCATTATATTAGGATCTTTAACTGAGAGAATAAAAATCACAACAATCAAACACGAGAGACAATGAACACAATGTTTTTCCTTGGGGAAACAATAAATGGAGAAAACCCCACAAATTCCTTAGATATAGAATCAACACCAAAAGTAAAACCCCCAAATAGTAAGATGATCTCTCGATAGCAATAACCTCTTTCTTCCTTGCCCCAGTGTCTTCTTCTTCCTTAGCTATGCGCTACAACTGAGTGTGAGTGTGTGTGTGTTAAATAGAGAGGCTAGCTCTCTATTTATACTAATTCCCAACTTGACTAAACCCAACTAGGGCTGACTTCACTAGGTGAGTCTAATAACCCTAGTGCCCCGAAACTGCGGGGACTTTAACCCTTGATCAATAGGAGGGTTACCCACAATGACTTGACATGACTTGTTTACATTATATGACCTCCCGATAGGAACATTGGGGCATGACATGACTCAAGTACATCCCAGAATAAACGTCGGGTGACAATACATAAGAAATACAAGTGGATACATTCCGAAGTTACAATTACATCAACAATTAATCTGTTTCTTCATGCGTAATTCTGCAAGTAATTTGCTATCTTACACTCCCACCAGTCCTTAATATCCTACTCTGATATCATCTAGTTGTATTCATCTCAGATATGTACTATTGGCAACGGAACCAATGTTGTAATCTCATGGATCACAGAGGGTTACCAATAATACACATTAAAAGAATACAGACATATCATAGACAAGAGACAAGAACACATAAATGGAATAACATATTATATTATATTGAAAGGGTCCATACAATACATAGAATTGAACCGAGTTCTCATTTGGCTCAATAGCCTAATATATATGATTTACAAACAGTTACAAATAACTACCTGTCGGTTCGGTTAACCGACACGACCTTATGTGGCCGACCTAATCTCTAATTAGTCAGCTGATTGACTTAGTTAGCTTATCGACTTAGTTGGCTTATCGACTTAGTCAACTTACCGACTAGCTCCTCTAACACTCCCTCTAAAGCAGATCTTTCCTTATCCTTCTATAACTGATCACTATTCTCCCTCTACAACTTGTACTCTGTGCATCTAGACATTTGGTACTGGAGTGAATGGTATCCTTGTCTAATATTGATATTCTATGTATCCATTTGTGTAATCTATCAAGGCCACTGAATACCAAGATATAGAACTGTGCTACAAGTTCCTCTTGCACCCATATATGAGATCTTCATCTTCAACCTTGTAGCAAAGGTTGAGGTCACATCACTTTAGGCGATCCTCAAGATCGTCATGTAACTGCATGTCCTAGGTGTCTTATGATCCCATACAAATCCTTCATTGCACATGTGGTTCTCTATAGAGAGTCTCAAATCATGGAGGTTGCTTGATATACACTTCTACTTCGATTACACCATATATCTCATGTAATATCCATCATTGAAAAATTGTGTTTGGCCACAAGAGAAACGTCTCATCATAGTCGACTCCCTCTTTCTAAGAGAAACCTTTATTTGTACATATGTAGTATGCTTTATTTTATAAATATTCTTGATTTTTATGGCTGAACTGTCATCACTTGTTCAGAACAAGTCTCATCATTCTTCTCTTGTATGTGATTGTACACGATCTTTCCTACAAGTCAAATTCAATTCCATGATTAGAAAGATTTCATAATTTTGAAAACATACTAATAATGACAAATTATTATGTATAAAGGAATAGGTCACATAATCATGCAACTATTGTAGATAATTATGCAACACAAAATTCATCCATATCCCATATACATACGGTATTTTTCTAGATTCCTTCCATCTCTACTAGAACCTAATTAAGAGTGTGCGCTACCCCCAACATGCCAGCAAAGAGTTTTCATTATAGATAAGTAGAAATGGAATGTTATGCAATAACATAGGACACTTTACCATCACATGCATATTAGCAATATATTTCTCATTAATGCAAGCACCCTAACATGCATAATACACTTCCTAAATCTAGGAACATAATTACGTACACAACTTAACAATATCATATAAGCAATTAGACATATACAGGAAATGACAGTTCAAATAATTATCCTTGTTTATTGGGTTGGCTCCCTCATGATCTCTACCTCCTTGCATGAATTATTAGAGTCTCTAAAAATGTGCTCTTCATCATAATATGATTATGAGGACCTGCTCCTATCTTGCTCATGATCGAAAATGTTGAGCAAGTCTTCTGCACCATATATCACTTGGAACTATATACTGGTGTTGAATCTCAGTGTCCCTTCTTCTTCATTCACAACTGAATCCATTATTATCCAATGCTAAAATGGATAAGAGGCTCTACCATAGAGAATGATCTTCATCTTCATGTATTTTCTAGAATCCAACTTTGTAGGAGAATCTTTCTATCCATTTAATAGTCTAATCTTCATCTTATGTGGTGAATCCTTCTAAATCAAAGTACATATTCCCCATTACTTGAGGAATATTCCCTTGCTCTCTTCTTAACAGGTTCATCATATTCGTTGATATGAGCATGATACCTGTTGGAATGGGTCTAAAGTACACAAAGTGTGGTACCTCCAGCAAGAGAAAGGTCATAGACAAGAACAAAGGACCAGTTGCGAAGGGTAAAGAAGTTGACAAATAAGGAATTTTTTGTCAGGTTAGTTAGCAATGGGTCAAGTGGACCATTTTGTAATGACCAAATGAGCCTATAAATAGGAATAGGATTGTAAGCCTTTAGGCAAGGAAGAAGCAGAGACGCGTATTTATCATTTTTGCCTCGTATTGTTTCGCATCTATGGATTATGTTAGGGTATATGAGGATGTTTCGACAGGGTATCTGATCTTTTTTTATGGTAGCCTCTTTTCAACATTATCTATTTCAGATCTCTTTTGTTCTGCGATGTATAAGATAAGTTAATGAAATATGAGAAGGATTGTGCTATGTCTTTGCCTTTATCTTTTAGTGAAACGTAATTGATGTGAATTAATGCAGTAGTTATTGGTTGAATGTATATCGATATGTAGATCTAGTTAAATATGTTTTAATGCGAATAAGGATTATGATGATTCCCGAAGATAAATAAAACTGGTCAATAATGCGGTAGTATGGTATCTTGATATGAATCCAAATCTCTTTTTCATGTTGTGAATGAGTATAAAATGATGTATGTCTTCTTCCCACTGCGGAAATGTGGTTCATGTATCCCCCTTAGACATCTCGGGTGAGACTGCACCTGCTCTACGAATGTTGCTAGAAAGGGTAAAACCTTTCTGGGCCAATTTTTAAAAAGTTTGCGTCAATATCTTTTAACAGCAGTGAGGAGTGAACCCCTGTCGACAAAACTTCATCAACAAATGGTTTTGTTGTTGGGGCCCTAGTCAAAAAAAGGAGAGGACATGCTGCAGCATTCGATGAAACTAAAAATCTAGGATTGGTGTGATAGAAAGAACCAAGAGTTTTCTAAAGAAGAAAACCAGAACTCGAGATGGTCGACAAAGGATTGGTTGTAGAAGTCAATCTATTTGACATCCATGAAGTCTTTTTCTATGAATTCCCGATATTATTGTATGAATGGTTAATGCAACTCACTTTTCAGAATAAGAATTTCTAGGGAGGCGAGTATGAACATTGGACTCTTGAACTAATCCAACAGTTGTGTAGGGTCAACAACAAAACTTCAAGGGTTGTCGATGTGTGGATAGATTTTTTTTTGGAAGGATACATTACTGAGTTCGTTGTCGATACAATTAAATCCTACAGTGATGTAGAAATGAAATTTTTAAGGGACCCCAAGGGATATATCTATTGTCATTACTATTGTGGATTAAGATGCTCATATGTGAAAAGGGGATATTAAGGATGAATTCCGACGAGTAAAGCTCTGATGTGTGGAGGATGTGGTTACTGCGAAGATGTGGGTTTAATGGAATGATGCAGGGTACATGGATGTGAGTCACAACTAGACTGTGAGGGAAGTCATGGAAGAGTGTGGTCACCTGCGAAGTGGAGTGAGGTTCCGCTCATAGAAGAGGAGGACTGAGGAAGAGAGTCCTAATGCGACCGAAATAGAGAACTTTGAAACAAGACCACAAGGGACTAAACAACCCTAAAATGATGAAGGGAATGACAAGGCTACCCATAAACCTGAGGAAGGACTAACCTAGAGCTACAACATACCTACAACTCCACGCACCGCACCAAACTTATGAGGAAGAAACACAAGTTCTTTGCAGGGTTCTCCTGCATGTCAACAGAGTAGTAATAGTAGCAGATCGAAAAACATCGATAGAAAACCCAGTATTGTGGGTGATGACGTAAAGCTACCTTTATTTCAGGATAATGGGACTAAGGATCTGGAGCAATACTAGTTCTTTTGCGGAGTAGTATGGAAAGTGAAACAAGTACAAGATGATGATATCAAGAAAGGACTAGTAGCGATGACCTTCATGCAAGCACCGACAAGTAGCGACGACCTTCATGGATTGGTATTTGAAATTCTAGAAATTACCGACATGGCGTCCATAGAAGACCCTATCAGAAATCAGGATTGGAATTATCAATGAATTTAAGAAACCGAAGTTAGAATCACAGTATATTACAAAGTTAAAGGAAATAAAGCAAGTCCGCAATGAATCGGTATGGGATTTTGACCAGATATTCAAAACTATGATGGCCAAGGTTAGATTGGAATGAGAGATGTACAACATAAAGAATGGTTTAGTGCAGCCTT
The DNA here is from genome assembly GCA_001517045.1 of Pseudotsuga menziesii. Classification (NCBI taxonomy): domain Eukaryota; kingdom Viridiplantae; phylum Streptophyta; class Pinopsida; order Pinales; family Pinaceae; genus Pseudotsuga; species Pseudotsuga menziesii. Next base: position 167,042 of record LPNX010434327.1, read on the forward strand.
TGTACCTGACATCTTCATGTCGTTGATGCAACATAAGATCACATCCCAAGTGGAAGCCCTAGAAATTGCAAGGAATCTAGAGGCTTCACCATTCGGAAAAACAGGGATTGGCATGACCTAGATCCAGTCCTAGTTGGTGAACCTTACTATCCAACTGCAAGATATTAGGAAGGGGAAAGAGGTATGTGAAGAGGTATGGTGTAACCGATGTCAATATGAAGGACATCACAAGGATTAGTGTCTTGAATTTCGTAAATACCTATAGTTAGGGCACCAAATCCCCTTAGTCAAGGAGGAGTTCCTTGGTGTCAAATTTTTCAAACGAGAGGACATCAGTCATAAGAATGTGTGTACTTATGGTAGGTTGTGTCGAATCTAGCCAATCTTTCATGTAACATTTTTCAGTCAGTTGGTCATGAAGAAAAATATTGCAGAGCTTATGATTTTCACCAAGAAAGAACTATGGATACATACTTTATGAAAGGAGAGGAGAAACGACCAACAGAGAGACCTCAACTGCCACCACAGTATAATTAACCACAACAACAATTTAATAAACCACAGTACAACCAGCCACCATATAAGCTGAAAGGACGATTTTGAGGAGGATTTCGCGGTGGTAGCAACAGAGACTTTGGTCATGGAGGAGATTTTGGTCGAGGTCGAGGACTGATTACCTGCTATAAGTGTTCATTAGTAGGAAAATATCAAGGGAATTTTCAAAATCTAGCATCTCAGTGTACTTATTGTAGTGCAACTGATCAAAATGTTGAATAATTTCCACAAGTAATCGTGAATGGAAAGCTAAGAATGTGCCACAATCGCAACCGCAACTGAACTAGAATACGATTCAGAATCAGAATCCTGGTCCAAATGTGCAGAAGATATCAGTTGAAATAAGGAGTCCACTAGTCCATGCCATTGTAGTAACAAGAGGAGGATCTACGATAGAAGAAGATAGACCACTACCAAATTTTCAGCCTATAGCTCAAAAGAAATTACAATTTAATGTGGGAGCATAAAAAGAAACCTTCTTCAAAGCAAAAGATGCACTAATCAAGAATAATGGTAAGTTACCAGTTTATGAGATGCCATCGAGTTTTTATTCAAAAAATTCACCAAGATCGCAAGGAAAGGTTAGTACACTGAATTTTTTTCTAAAAATTTGTCTAACATTAGCCAAGGATCATGATGATTTAGTACAGATAGCAAGCTTCTTGCATCAACAGGAAGAAGGGAGACAACATCGTCCACTCAACTGGTTGCAAAAGAAGAAAGTGGGAAGGGTAATGAAAATGAATTCCCAAATTGATGAACATGATGTAGATTCCATCATTTTGAATCTAGGGTTGGACATGAACATCCTAACCAAACAAACATGGGAAATGATGCAGAAGCCGTAGTTATTTTGGTCCCCCGTACAACTTTGTCTAGCAAATCAAGACAAAGTTTCACCGATTGGTCGAGTGCATCATCTACCTGTCAAAGTGGAAGGATTGAAGACATATGCAGACTTCGATGTTATAGAGATAGTCGACAATACCAGCCCATAAATTTTTCTGTTGAGGATTGGCTAGGCAATGGAAAACCTAGAATTTATCAATTTCAAGAAAAGGAAATGACGTTCAAGAATTGCTACATAAGGGTCATTGCCCCACAAGATCCCCTCGAAGGGAAATGCTATGTTGAACCAATAAAATAAGAGGTCAGGGAAGGATGGGATAATGTTTACAATGTCTCCTAATACTACATCAATCTTGTTACTGATGGAGAATTGGGATGGCGAAGTATCAGCTCAACATCTTTAGACTCTTACGAAGCGCTAGAAAATTGGCAGAACTGGTTGCATGAAGTATCAATCATAAAGTGTGCACGAATCACTAATTCGTTGAGATGGATAGTGATAGAAGTATATGATCTTATAACATAAGAAGGATTACCTAAATTAGTGTTGATGCCTGGAAAATCCCAGGTACCGACAATAGGGATTCTCCCCAATAATCATTCCCAATTAGATCGCTTATTGTTTGGTGTGGGGAATCCGTCCGGTTACTAGCCCGACTACTGTAAGATTAAATGAGAGCTTGATTCTTATTTTATCAGTTGCGGCCCGACCCACCATTTATGTGTGTTTTTATTGTTTTGTAAATGATATGAACGTGCCTAAATTAAATGCATATGGTTAGGAAGCAAAGGTTTCACAATGTGATGCATAGGTTCTTACCTCCCATGTTATCCCCTTTGTTCCTAAATCATAGAAAGCAAATAACAACTATGCTAAGATAATTCTATCTAACCTATCCCCAGGGAGAAAGATGATTATTTGCATGAGTAATGTACTGTATTTTATGCATAAAGAATTTTACAGATAGCTGATATAATTCATAATACATAAACATAGTAGAAAAATAACATAGAGATAGCTCATCGTTTGTTAAAACATTCATTACTCATTGGTTGCATAAGATTCATAACAAGAAAATGAAATCATTCACAACGTAGGAATAGTCCAGAAGTTAGAACGATCTCACAGATTTGCGTATTAAGCTAAAGTGGAAATAGTTCCATATCCAACCATATACACAACATGCATTTGAAACTTACACAACTCTTTCTCCAACACAATTTCAGTCCTTGTTTATTATAAAAAGAAATAGTTCTTCTTACAAAAAGTATTTCACATAAGATCGCTAGAAAATTCCATTTTCCAATAAACTCTACTTCTATTTATACATTTGCACAATGACTCTTGGTTATCCTGCCCTTTGGGTTTCCTCAACATTCGGTTACAAAATATTTGTCTTCTAGTGCGCTCACTAATTAAGATTATAAATACAAAATATTACAATTATATTCCCATGTGTCAATAGGACAAAAACACTTTAAGTTAGCTTAGTTAACTCGGTAATAAATTGTTTCCAAGCCACAACATCCGAAACAATGATCTCAAACTCTGCTGGTTCCAAGAATCGGATTGTGACCTCATGTTTGGATGCCTAAGTCTTTATGTCAGCCATCCTTATTGGAATTACTCAAAGCTAATCTTCTAAAAGGAAGTTTCTTACTGTAGCTTGAGAAATTACACTTTTGATCACCTTCTCAACTGGATGCCAAATTCATCCTCCCTCAATCTGTCATGCAATTGCTTCAAGTATTCTCCATGGGATGGGAGCTCATCCATCCTCCTTTTGGATGATGTCTGGTATGAGTGGTGACTGCAATAACATAGAAAACATCTTAGTATTTACATCATTAAACAACTTATGCAATCAAAGGAGATAAATGACTAAAATATGCTGGTCAAACCGTTCAAAACAAAATCAGTACTCTGCATTACCTTGCTTCCCTTGACCATTGGGTCAAGATTGGGTCAAGACAAACATGACATAGGTCAGTGGGTGAAATGTTGGCAACAAAATTCCTGCACAGGCAGGTCTTGGCCTCTATATGCTCATCATGATCTAACAGACTGTGGGCAAACAACGCCTCCAAACAGACTGGTGACGCTCTGAGAGCAGGTAGAGCGGCCAAGGCGAGTTTAAACTTAAAGGAAATGGCGAAGCTTAAAGAAATACAAGGGAAAACCATTTTTTAAACCTACACAAAACCCTACCTACTCCCTGCATGGCGTATAAATAGACATATACAAGCTAAAACCTTTTAAAGCGATAGGTAAAGCACTAAAAACTGCATGCACGAGTTTTAAATGCACTAGGTCCCAAGACACAGCTCATCGGGTGGCCACAGATAAGTCATTTTGAAAACAACCCCGACAACAGCGGCTTGATAAACCCCAACACAGCCGCCATCATCAGCTTAAGACTCAGTAATACGCCCGCATTCCCTTTGCGGGACGACGGTCAAAATAAAATCGGCAAGAAAAAATGGACGATAGCCACCATAGTGGCTCTAAGACTAAAAATTTTCTGCCCAAGCGGGCCTGATGAGGATTGGGTCATCAACGAGGAAATTTATTTGCCGTTGTGGTAGCAAAAGGGAAAGGCATCCGGCGCAGTGGGTCTCAAAAAATCGAAACAGGTTTTGATAATAAACTTGCACACATGCCTGCTGTAGTGAAAAAAAAGATAAGGAATCATCTGACAAGGCAGGGTAGAAAAAATTGGATGAAGTTCTGATTCTCAACATAACATCTCACCTGCCGTTGCGGCATGAAACCAAAAAAACTTCTGATGCAGCAGACAATTTGACTTAACGGAAAAGGGTGGGGGTCACTCTCAAAACACTTCCCATTTACCTACCATTACTCTACCTATGTGAATGTCTTGAGACCCATCTCTCTCAAGCCATTCACCCTCCTTGCTCCACTTGCTTCATTTGCTCCATTAAGCCAATCCCCATTCCATTGAGAGGTAGCACCTTGAGCTAGGGAATGGTGGCCCACCTTCCAGCAAGAGCATAGGTATAATGGTGTCAATGCTTTCTTATTGTTTAATCTAGTTGGTTATAGCTTGTTTTTTGCTAATATTTTCATTCAAGGGTTGTTATTTGCTCATTCTTGTCTCAAGTTTATTGCAGGGTTTTGTATGGTTCACTAACTCTTTCCTGCAGGTTTTTCCTTCACCAAAGAAACCCTATCCTCTCGTCCTTTAGGCAGAAGGTGGCCATTTCTGCACGTAGAAAGGGCCAAATCCCTACTACATTTTGGCGTCCATACCAGGTCAATCCCAACAGATCCCTGGGTTTTTATAGTTTATTTTCAGAATTTTTGTTAACCTAGTTTAGATTTCTATTTATTTCCGGTTTAGATCTCCGTTTTTGTCATTTACATTTCCAGTCGAGCCTTCTTAAGGCCAAACCGAGCCCGTTCGGCCATAGTACATGTTACTGTCGATCGTTCCTAGCTTAGCTTCTAAAATTTTCAAGTTTATGGGTCAGATCACTTATATCGGGCATAAAAGCGTGACCCATTTGCTATCGGGCCTAAAAGTGTGACCCAGTCGCTCATTTTAGCCCAAAAAGAGTGACTTCACTCTTAGGAGCCAGATCGATTCTATTTTTGGTTTTTGAGTGATCCAGTCACCTATTTTGGGAAAAAATCAGCGACCCCCTTGCTACATTTTCCCTGAAAAGTGCGACTTGTCTCTCAAGGTTTGGTTTTTTGTTGTTCGGACTGTCAGTGTGGCTCGGATACCACTGTCCAGCAGCCTATTTATTTCTACAAACAATTTTTGTAAGTTGATGATAGATTTGGTTAGTTGTTAATGCATATGAATATGTTGTAGAACTCAGCTCAAATGCTGTAACTTAATTTTCAGTTTTTTTCACTTAAAGAATTGGAAATTAACCCCTTGCCGAAACCCTTCCTCCTCTACTCACTCATCGTCCTTTAGGGTATTCTGAGATAAGACGAAGGGTCAAGATCATATAGTAAAAGGCACTTATACTTGTTATTGCTTAACACCACTAAAAATGGGTGACTTGGAAGGTAGAGGGGGTGGAGACTGTTGGGGGTTTCAAGGCGTTTGCGTCCTCCCTGTTGACCGACCTTGTGCTCGAAGAGTGACCTGAGGATCTACGGGTGGGATTAGTCCCACTATGTTGAGATCCCAACACTCTTTCCTGTTCGAAGAGGAATACAGGCATAAGGTAGTCACCTAACAGGTTTGCAATAGTTCAGGATCATAACTTGCATGTTTAAATCTCTCTATTTCAAAAGTTCATTGGTTTTTTCATAACAAGTTTCCCATTCTGTAATATCTGCAACAAACCAGAAACGTCTACGAAGTATCCAGAAACCATAATTGCAGTCACCAAACTAATAATAGAAATTTAAATAAACAACATTCTTACATTAAACATGCAAACCACTTAAGCCAACCAAAATCTGTTCATGACGTCAAGCAAACCCATTAAAATCTATCAATTTACATTAATTCAAAAGCTTTGCAGTCTTTGAGGACATAAGTCCCTGACTTCCTTAACTGTGGGAAGTACTTGGGCTCAGCCCTAAAACTCATTTTAAGGAGTACCACGGGAACCCCAAAGTAGCTGGCTGCTGAGAGGAATTGCCAAGCGAAACGGGCAACGACCCCCATCGATTGACTAGATATCCTATGAGGAAAAATCCAAGTGCTATCTCCTGGTAGTATTGGTGGCCGAGTGACCACCTGAAAGCCAATAGGAAGCCACTGAAACCAGGGTCGAGAAAGTCATTACCAGATTACACCATTTGATCTACCAACCTGACACAATTGATCCCCCACGCTCTTCTTCACGCCTGAGAGGTGGTCCACCACAGTTCGGGTCCTTAAACCAACACCATCGAGACCATTCTCGATGACCCTCTACATCGTTGGATAGCCACATAGCCTCTGACTCAAACTTAGATTCATATCAATCTAATCCAAACTTACAGACCGCACCATTTAGCCCCATTTCTAGTGCAAACTCGGATCCACTTTTTGGAATGGTCATTGGCAGTGGATCCATGTCCATGCCTCAAGTTACCACCAGCACCCTTGCAGGTGGTCCTAGTACTGCCATGCAGACTGTCCTAACTCAGTTGGCTCCACCTATACTCACCAATTAATCTGTCCCAGATGTCATACTTGGGGTCAGTGGCCCGTCCACTCACACTGTCCCACCTGTCATACCTGGGGGCAGTTGCCCTTCAGTACACACTGTCCCACTTACCATACCTAGGGGAAGTGGCCCATCCATAATTGTGCCACAAATACCCCCAGTCACGCAAGGACATCATGTTCTCATGAACCCCACTACCATTGCAGGTCCTTCCCATATCAACCTCGGTTCAAACCTCCCCTCCATGGCATGCCTCAATTTTCCTGACTTGGCCTAGTTAACTAATGAACAAATTTATCATCAAGCCTTTTGGCCTCCCATGCCAACCAAGCTCCCCTTAGACATCCCCAAATTTGAAGGGAAGGCAGGGGAGTGCCCCCAAAACCATATAATGATGTTTCACCTATGGTGCTCGTCAAACAACATTGTAGATGATTCAATCAGACTTAGAATCTTCCAACGCACCCTCATAGGTGTTGTAACCAAGTGGTACATTGAGCTACCATAAGCCAAGTACCCAGATTTCAACTCCTTAGCCTTTATGTTCCTGCAGTATTTCTAGCTCCCCATCAGATATGATGAAGGGGTGGAAATCTTGCTATCTTGTCGCAAAAACACTGCGACCCACATAACCGACCACATCCATGAGTGGCAGCGATGTCGTAGCTTGTGCAAGATCAAGCTTGATAACATGATATTCCTTGACTGGTTCTTAAAAACATTGATGCCACCTATAGCCAAGGATGTCAACGTCCCCAAACAGAGGAAGCTGCCATCTTAAAGGCACAACAGTTTGACCTCATTTACGCACAGTCTGGATACCTCTACAGCATCATTCCACATGCTTCTCGTACAGGTACTTCCTATTGGGATGTGTCGAGGGAATCCCATGCTGCATATGGCATCATAGGCTCTATTTCCCACCAAAAACAACATCATGCGACACCACCCATGATGCCATCGCAGCCAAGCAACACCCCTAGTGTTGCCTACCCAAACCAAGCTCCTGACTATTCAAGAATGATGTCCCAGTCCAGATCTACAACCTCCTATGCACAACCTATGCCACCGCTGTAGGGCCATGCACCCACTTGGCTAGCACAATAATATTTCGGACAGATGACCGGATTTGTCGCACCCCCATCTCCCCAAGCATACTATGCACCACCAGTGGAAGTCATTCAATCCCCCGCCCCAGCTCCTCCAGCACCTTTGCGACAATTTTTTGCTTAGTAGAACTGTCCTAACCAACCATCCCCCAACAACCAACAAGGGCAAGCCAGAAACAACCAAGCTAGGAATCAAGGCAACAACCAACCACAAGGAGGTGGTCAACAACCAAATCCTCCCAACAATGCCGGGGCGAACCGACCAGCTCAAAATCCCCAGCGACCAAACCTTCCTAGACAAAACGCTCTATTACACAAAAATAAACCATGCAAACTATGTAACATCTACGGGCACTATATGATTGATTTCCCCTTCATGGATCGCACCAAGCAGACCATTCAGAACGAAGTCCATCATGGTACCAATGCGGTAGTTCTAGCTCAACCCAACCCGGCACCACCATGCCCTCCATCGATGGTGCTCCAAAACCCATTACCACTCCAAGGTCTATTAGTAACCACACCTGCTCCCCAACCCAATCCCATCGCCCCCACTGCACCTCTGCCAACAGAAACTGGTGTTCACCACCTGCTAACCATGACAACCGAAGAGGTTAATTTACAGACCAAGCGAAATTAGTACAAATCCAACATTTAACCTGCTGACACATCAACGGAATCCACGTCCACAACAACCAATACACCTCTTCACTTACCCCTTTTTCCCCTGTTCCCTCCCATACAGTGGGTTTCCAACAATACCATGGCTAGAGCTGCTATCAGCTACAACATCCTTGATGACTTGGCCCAAACACCTATGGCCATGTCTACTCTTGAGGTACTTAAACATTTCCAACACAATGAAAGGCATTACTAGTGGCCCTCGGTGCTGTAGACCTCTTTGAATCCAAGTTGATCACGTTTGACACAAATAACAAAGAACCCCAGATGCCATCAATGATTTCCTTCCAAATTCTGGTATCAATTCAGAATCTAGTCGTACACCGGTGCATCGTCAACGAGGGGGCATCCACATGTGTTATGTCAACCTTAGTCTTGTAGAAACTTGGCTCCCCAATCCTGCAGCCGTCCACCACTACTCTGCAGGATTATGATGGCCATCCCACTAAGGCCCAAGGTATCCTTCCACATGTTCCCATAACATTAGCCGCGAAAACAGTACTGATCAACATAGAGGTTGTCAATGCACAGTAGGACTATAACCTTCTCCTGGGAAGAAGTTATATGTATGCCATGAGAGCTATAGCATCCACTGTTTTCCATCTCATGATGTTCCCTCATGACGGGAAAATAGCAACGGTTGACCAATTGAATTATCACGATCCGTAAGGGCTAACAACACCAACCAACATTATCCCTATGGTTGACACCACCGTCGACGACACATCCACCTCCTCATTATTGAATGTGGCCCCTGGTTTGTTTGTCGACTCTCCCATGATGGCCTCCTTCCCCTTTATGTCACCACCGTTGACACCAAATGAGACTGTGGATTTGTGCATTCTCTCATTTAGCACTGCTGCACCTAAACATCAACCACAGCCGCAGCCCCAATAGAAGTTGCAACATCATGCGCAGCCGCAACCACAACCACATCCCCAAGTAAAACCACCAGGGAGTTACTTGGGCTCCTCCCCAGTCCACACAATTCCCTTCCTTGTCCCCCCACACAGCATCATGAGTAACCCTGTAATGGCTACCTTAAACTTACCAAACTTCACATTGGGGATTCCCGTGTGGTACCTCGATCCACTGGTGCAACCTCCGTTTGCACAAGTTGTGTTAACCCCTATTCAACCCATTGTGGTTGAATCACATCCTCCATCTTGTCCACAAAAACTAACCCCTACACCGACACCTACTATGCCCCACCCAAAAAGGGCCAGGGGAAAAAACACGAAAGCAACAACTAAACCCCAACAGATCCCGCCATGCGCCGTGTGTGATGAACGGGGCCATGCAACCCAAAAATATCCTGAAATTCCCATGATACGCACACATTTAGATGCCATGGATATGACAGAAAACCTCCCTGTGGTTGAGCTCCCAATTGGACCAACAAAGAGAAACAAGTCATTGAGAACAAACCATGCTTGCACACTTTGCGGATTGTATGGACATTATTCTCACCACTTCTAGGACTTTTTCGAGTTTCAAATAGCTCTAGCTAACCTTTGATAGTATGCCCTTGAAACTGAGATCACTCTCATTGTATAAATCCACCCCTCGCCTCCTTCTTCAGATACTGTGTCCATCTACATGGTGTTCAGTTCCACAAGCCCAATTATCCCTGCAATCACAAACAGCTCCTCTAGCCTGTCCCATCATTACTTCTGCAATGACGAGGAGATACTTGAAGCCTTAACCACTCCTAAATACCCTTGGGACGACATGCACCATCACTCGTTCTTCATCCCCGAAGAACCTGTGTTGCTGTCAGATCAGTTTTTAGTTAAGACAAAGGATTTCATTCATGGGAAAGTTGACTGGTTCAAAAATACCATTCCGACACCCGATGCTTTTGAAGAAGGAAACATGGCCAACATATCTCCAACCATTAAGATCAACATCTCAACCAAATATGAGATCGTTGAGGAGATCATGTTGGGGGCATCCTACTCTCTTGAAGAAATCACTTCCTACAAAGCACTCTTCCAAGAGTTTCGCGACATCTTTTCCTTGTCTTACACCAAAATTCCTAGGTTGGATCCATCCATTGTTGAGCACCACATCGACACATGGCCTGATGTGGTTCCCTTATGCCAAAATCAACGTCCAATCCATCCCTCCAAATTTTCCTTGGTCAAAGCCGAAATTGAGAAGCTGCACACAGCTGGCTTCATTTATCCCATTGCTTACACAACCTGGGTTTAAAATCCTATTCCCGTGAATAAAAAACAAGGCACCATCCGTGTCTGCACAAAATTTCATGATCTGAATTGGGCATGTCCCAAAGACAATTTCCCAACACCCTTCATTGATCAGATCATTAACACGTGCACCAGACATGAGTTTTTTTCCTTCATGGATGGCTTTTTCAGATACAACCAAATTCAGATCCAAAAAGAAGATCGTTACAAGACTGCATTTACAGCCCCTTGGGGTACATTCACATATCGAGTAATTCCCTTTGGTCTAAAGAATGTTGGAGCCACCTTCTAGCGTGCCATGATGTATTGTTTCCATGACCTCATCCACATCATATTGGTCTACCTAAATGACCTTACCGCTCGATCATAGAAATAAACAAAACACATAGATGACTTGCGGCAAGTCTTTTTGTGATGTCACAAGTACAAAATTTGCTTGAATCCCCTAAAGTGCATTTTTTGTGTCCTAGTAGGCTGTCTACTCAGGTTCATCATATCCCACAAAGGGATAATGGTTGACCCTCTCAAAGTTCAAGCCATCCTTGATCTCCCTACACCAAAAACTCTGTGCCAGCTACAGAGCCTACAAGGCAAGGCCAATTTCCTTCGCCGCTTTGTACCAGAGTATGCAACAAAATCCTACGGGTCCATATGCTTGCTCCACACCAAAATCCCCTTTGTTTGGGATCAACAAGCACAGGAATCATTTGATGCACTCTAATAGTCCCTGGATTATGCACCATAAATTTTGGCACCAGACTTCACGTGGAGACTTCATTCTTTATGTGTCGACCTCATAAAATGCCATTGCTGGAGTCTTGGTCCAGGAAGACGATGCTCAGTAGGAGCACGTGATTTATTACATCATCCTGAAGCTAACAGGTCCCCCACTGCGATATTCACCTGAGGAAAAATTGGCCCCCGCTGTTGTTTTCTTGGCCCAAAATTTGCGCCACTATATCATTTCCAACCATACCAGAGTAGTGGCTGATTCCAACCCAATGCAGTACCTCTTAATCCATCGCCTTCTACAAGGCCACACGGCCAAATGGGTGGTCGTCCTCCAAGATTTTGACTTAGATTTTGTTTCCTCGAAAAGCACAAAGGCACTAGTACTAGTCACGCTCATGAAAAATTTGCCCCCATTAACCATGTCACCACCACCTAAGGATGACCTCCCCGATGATTTCCTATTTGTCATATCCATCGAAGATCCATGGTATGGGGGTGTCCTTCTATATTTACGAACACAAAAGTTCGCAGCCCACTTAAACCGCGAAGACAGGCGACGCATATGACATCAAGCCGCTCGCCATCTCCTTATTGGAGATATTTTATATCGCAGGGGCATTGATACCATCTTACGTTGTTGCCTTACCCATGACGAGGCCGAGATAGTTCTCAACGACTGTCATAATGGAGTCTGTGGTGGCCACCTTTCAGGTATGGAAACTACCCAGAATATTCTACGTCTACTTTTGGCCTTCCATATTCGCTGATTGCATAGAGGAAGTCAAACACTATCACAGTTGTCAGCTCTTCACCCCAAAGGAAAGAACCCCCCCTGCACCATTACACCCCGTATTCATAGTCGGTCCCTTTTGTAAATGGGAAATCAACTTCATGACAATCAAACCTACCTCGTCCAACCATCACAAGTATATCATACTAGCTGTTGATTAATTCACTAAGTGGGTCGAGGCCATGCCTACGTTCGATTGAAAAAGTGAAATGGAGGCACATTTCTTCTTTAACCACGTCATTTCATGATTTGGTGTTCCCAAATAGTTGGTCTAATACCATGGTAAACACTTTGAATACGTTGTTTGGACTCAGCTTTCAACCATGTTGAAATTCGAACACCAATACTCATCTTCCTACTACCCCCAGGGAAATGGCCAAGTTGAAGCAGTCAACAAAATCATCAAAACAATGCTCCAAAGGATGGTAGGAAACCATAAAACGAACTGGCACCACATGTTGTTTTCCACCCTATGGGCTTACCGCACATCCACAAAAACTGCAACCGGTTTCACCTCTTTCCGTTTAGTACATGGCGTTGAATCAGAACTCCCTATAGAGTGCCATATCCCATCACTCCGCCTCGCTGTGGAACTCCTTCCCGATACTTCACCTTTGGAAGAATGACTCCTCCAACTTGAAAAAACCACAGAGTACCATCGGACTACCCTCCAAGCCATCGAAGCAGCGAAAACATGGTCGAAATCCTATTACAACTCCCATTTCCACCCTTGCACCTTTAGCGAAGGTGATATAGTTATGGTTTATGACCAAGCCAATGATAAGTCATTAGAGGAAATTTGAGGTCTAAAATGGGCCTCCTAAGGAAAATAATAAAATAATAGTTATTAATTTTGGAGGAAGAATGAAAAAAACTACTTTTTGTGTTCATATTTTTGACATATCTCCTTGTGTTTTTACTCAAATTGTGAGCGGGAGAGCTCGTTGGATGCAGAATTTAATTCCGCATCCAACGCGTACCCACATTGCATACTTTTGACAGATCCTGCTACCCCAAAAACAAGAAATACCTGAAAAATGTGATGATGATGTCATCATCATGTTTTTTCAAGTATTTATTGTTTTTGGGGTAGCCGGCTCCGTCAAAAGTATGCATTTGGGTACTCGTTGGATTCAGAATTAAATTCCACATCCAACAAGCTCTCCTGCTTGAAAGTTGAGTAAAAACACAGGGAGATATGTTGAAAATACGAACAAAAAAAGTAGTTTTCTTTTATGACAAATATGTCAATTCAACCATTATGGTTGACTCATTTTATTGAAATTCTATTGGTTCTTGAATTCCAACTCACAAAATTCATTGTTGGTGTGTTTTCATATAAGGCCCATTTTAGACCCCAAATTTCCTATAATGTGGGCAAAGGCAAGTTCGAGTCAATGTGGTATGGCCCATATGTCATCCATCGTTGCCTCAAAAAAGGGGCATACATCCTTGGTGACTTTAATGGAAAAATCTTGGAAAATCCCCGTAACGGTCTCTACCTCAAGAGATTTTACTCTTAACATCACCAATGAGTCGCTTGTAGCATAGTCTTGTACTTTTTTTTTTACACATTTAAAAAAAAAAAAAAAAAAAAGGAAAAAGTGAGTCTTATGTATTGTTTCCTTGGCTGCCCTAGATGGATCCTACCTCAAGTCGATACATCGTATTTGCTGATGGAGCAAGCAGATGGTCTCCAAAACTCACCTCGACTGCATGGGTCATCTACTACCCATCGCATGAGTTGATCCATATCGATGGAATTTGTGTGGGCATCGCAACCAACAACCAAGCTGAATACGATGGTGTTACTAGCCTTTTGGCCCTTGCCCTCTAGTTGGGTATCCACCATCTTGATGTTTTCTTAGACTCCTAGTTGCTTGTCGCCCAGTTAAACAACCGCTACTGGGTACGCAATCCCTGCCTCTTTAGAAAATTCCTGCACACTAAATAGATGGTTAGAACATTTGAATCCATCACATTCACACATGTTCCTAGGAACCTCAATAGTGTAGCAAATCAAATGGCTAATGAAATTCTAAATTGGCATATTCATCATAGCATCTAGGAAGCATACAATAAACTGCATCATGCATCATCACATATAAATATGCATACACAGGTAAAAGCACATCATCTAGGCATTTCATTCACATCATCATAAAAGAATCACATATAAAACCATGAAAAGCACATCCACGTGCGTNCTAAGTGCACTAACACACTAGGGGCAGCCCCACTAGCTGCTAATCAAACCCAGACTCATACTCATCATCTATCTTGGAGTCATCATCCTCCTTAGAGGACTCATCGTCCTCCGTAGGAGCATCCCCTCATGCCACCCTACGAACATACTCGCAGGCCATGGCTATCCTCCTCATCAGAGAAGTCCACTCTAGAGCCACACTGTGAATGGCGGTAATCAGCTCATTGTCTAAGCATTGCTAGCCTACATCAGAAATCCCCTCAGCAAGCTGCTCCAAATGCGGCATAATAGTGTCCACCTCCCGCCACCGCTTATGACGGTTCCCTATAGGGACTTCTAGCTCCACAATCGCAACCACCTGCCTTTGATAACCGGGTGGCGGACAAGGGCCAATATCTGCATCTACAAACAAAGACACCATCGGTTTATGCATATAATCATACAACTATAAACCAACTAAAACTACTCCATGTATAAACATGAGCACAAAAAAAATCACACATACATACCAATTGGTCCCCAGGCTTGTCCTAGAGGTCGGGGCATCTTAGGGTCTCCCTGATAGTCCATCCCTACGTAGGGATACTCCTCAACCACTAGTGGGAGCTACCGCCACTGATCCAAAAACTCCTGCATGAAGAAAGGACCCACTCTGCCACCACCCTCTCACACCATAATATGACACCATCTATGCATCCACAACTCCCACGAACCACTATCCTGCATTGCTTGATGTAGATGCAGAGTCGGTACTTTCTCAAAAAATTAAGCAAATAAAAAAGAGCCAAAACAAAAATCTCTGCTAGACCCCCTGACATGGTCCAGCTAACACCGAACCGTAAGCATGTACATCTGAGCCCATCCATGATAAGTTCCCCTCATGGCACGCGCTACCATCTGTAGTTGTCCTCCTGATATCTTGTGGTTCCCCTTGGAACCCAAGATATGCAGCACCATCGCTGCAATAGCTCATGTCGACAGGTCCTCAATATCACATGTCAAGATGTGTGAACCACGCACATACGCGATAGCGTAACAATGTCTGTCACACAGGCCTCTAGTGTCTCCCCACAAGACAGTACCGGCACCAAGTCACCAACGACTCCTAACATCGGGATCCCAGTCAAAAAATACACATCCATCAATGTAATCTCAATACGCTACCCCTGTATCATGAAATCCCCCTCCCTAATATCCCAGAAACTCACCAGCTTGTGTAGCAGTAGACGTAGGCTCTTCATCAGGGGAATTCACATGAAATTTAGTAGTCCACAATGGGCCAGTGCACTCTGCACATTCCCATCCCATAATGCCTCCTCCTAGAGGTATTTGTAGTCCCTCTCGTGCCACACAATCTCATGCATCCTACACAAGCATAAAACAACTGTCAGCCATAAATTTTAGTAAAAAATCTCCCCTAGGACCAAGTCGCACCTGTCAAGCCAAAAAGAGCGACCAGGTCACTCAAAATTGCCTCACAAAAGCGACTCCAGATCACTCTTTTTTTCTCAATAGGAGCGACCCAATCGCACCTGTTCGAGAAAAATAAGTGACTTAGTCGCACTTTTTGGCCGAAAAGAAGCGACTTCAGATCACGCTTTTTTTCCCGACAGGAGCGACCCAGTCGTACTTGTTCAGGAAAAATAAGCAACCTAGTCACTCCTTTACCTACAAAAGGCGTGACTTGGCTTGTGGAAGCCCTAGAAGGCTCACAGAGGGTCCCTGGGTGAGCAAATCCAAAAATTAAACCACTGAAAAAGATAGATTTTGCAAGAACCCTTACCTGCAAGTCGCAGATCGAAAAACCGTCGGTCGAATCAGGAGAAATCAACAAAAGAAGTTATGGGGACTCCTCTCCAACTCAGCAGTGAACAGTGACAATGACACTTCACAAAGTGGTCCCAACCCATTTATAGGCCCCATTTGACCTATTTTCTTCTTTTCCACATAACTAGGCCAGACAGAGTCCATTTGGGACGCCATCCACACCATTGATTTCAGAATTTCGTCCTCCATATTTTAGTGAGACCACAGTCTCATGATCAGTAAGTCATTTTCAGGGCCTTTTCCTAGATTTTACCTCATTTTACATGCCATTCACATAAAACCGTCTAATCCGTCCACCACAGCTTACACGGGTTCTCGAACCATTTCCCGAAAATCGGATCATGTTGGCATGCATTTGGCACATAACTATCTACATGCATCATTCAATATCATGTCACCCTCTCATTTATTTTTTCATCATATCCAATCTATCCACCCCAAGTTGGTACGGGTCGATTGCACAAGACTCTCCTGACCTTTGTTTGAGAGCCACCTCGGTCTCTGTGCCTATGCCACACCTATTGACGTTCTTTTGCCGTGATCTATCCCATGCATGTATTGGTATGTTCAAGAGCCACGTGCTCCATCCATACTGCACGGTTGACCTTTGGACCACTGTCCACTGTCTCGAAAGGGGGGCACCATCAATGCCCCCACGATCAGTTGACCATACCGAAGTTTCTGTTAAGCTCTTTTCTAACTTTTAAAAGAATGAAAAGATTGCCAAGCACATTCGCTTCCTCTCCCGCTCATTAAAGTATCGGAAAGGACGTCTACATAACTTCATTTATCTCCTTTTACAAACTATGTAGACTACCATATGAAAAGGACCACCTTGGCACATTCAAGCCAAGACCATTCCCCTCTGCATCCTTTTATGCTTTCTCGGGTAGAGGGGCTGAACTTTACGAAAAAGCTCACCATGGGTTGTCTTTAAGCTCTTTTCCAGCCTTCTCATCAAGAAAAGATCACCGAGCAAACTTGGTTCCGTTCATGCTCGTAAAAGTATTTGAATAACCGTCCAGTTAGTACAGGTTTAACCTTTTCTAGCCTGATTGGACTACCAACGTTAAAGAAGTCTCTCATCCCCTAAAGGATGTGCGAGCTCTCCTATGTACACTTTTATCCTTTTTTGGGAACAAGAGACTATCAACGAAAAAGAGACCCCACTGGAGTCTTCTTCATGCTTTCAGACTCTCTAAAATTGAAAGCACCATCGAGCATTTACCTTCTTGGGCTCATTAAAAATCCATGAGATCGTACCATAATGGTGTCTCTAGACACCACCTCACATGTTACAGTTCGACAGCATCCCCCCTTTGGGTCACCTTTGTTCAGAGTATTCTGCGATGAGTCTTCCTTGGATCCTATCAATACTAAAAGTGTCTACCTCCCCCAAGTATTTATCATCTGCAGTTATATCCCTGGTATTACAGCTATGATCCCTTTCCCATGAGTCAGTTTCATTTGCTGTATGGTCCGCCCTGCCATCATACTTTGAACAAAGGAAGTTTGAGTTCCCTGTGATTCCCTACCCCTGTTCCCTATTTCAGTGTGTTAGTCCCCAAATTGTCTCACCGCTTTGGTTATCTTCCTCGCGCTTCTGGTCAAGGAAACACCATCGCCTTGGTCAGTTGCAGGTCTCCCTCTGTCACTGACAAAACATATATTCCAGAGGACAGACCTAGAGGTCCTTGTATCTTGGTTTCATTAACCTCATTGATGAGTTCCTTAGACCACTTGAGAGGAGTCCTTAGTTCCTCTCGGGAAAGTTGTGTCTCACGTGCTTGACTCTAGCTACATCATCGCACCATTGAGATTCATACAGGGTATTGGTCCGTGCAGTATTTGGTCGAAGACCCCAGATGTCACCTGACTCTAGCACATTGATGAGTCCATTGAGGGACCCAAACAGGTTCATGTCCCTTGTGATTTTTGGGTTGTGTTGGAGATAGCGTTCAGAAGCCCTAGAACAGTGCTTTGGTATAGATTCATGATTGATGCAACACATTGTACCACGGAGACTCTGACTCTCCATCACCGAGTCCCTACATTTATGTACCATTTAAGATCCAGCAGACCATCAGTCATGAACATATAGCATTCCATGAGAATGCCATGGGTCCAATGTAGCAGTTCTTCAGATTAGTATTGTATTGCAGCCTCTTATTGAGGCAACCACTATGTAACAATAGTCGTACATGATCGACTCTTGCATTGTAGAGTTTAGATCACATTATTCTTTTGACATTGTTATGAGCATGGGTATGCCTGCCTCATCCATCGACATGTCACACATTATTTGTATCTCACCCATTGATGGGAACCACAATAATACAAAAACCAAAAGCCACCATGTCCGAGCCCAAGAAGCACCACCTCTCCCAAAAAAAAAATCCTATGATGTCTATCGGCCATAGGATGATCTCTTGCGCTCACACATCAGGGGGAAATCTATTAACCCAAAAAATCCCCCTATTAGCTCTACATGATCTAAACCACACAAAGACATCTATTTCACTACCCTTAGTGACCCCCACAGGCTTGTAAAGGCTCAAAAACACCAAAAAGGACTTAAAAACCCATAAAAGAGCCTAAATAGCTCTCAGAAGGGCTACAACCTCCAAAAAGGGGCTAAAACCCCTAAAAGGAGCTTAAAACCCCTAAAGGAGCTAAAGAATGGTTGAAAAGGGGCTAAAGCCTTGACCAAAGGCTTAAAACCCTAAAAACTCAGAAAAGGCTATAAATACAAGGGTGGGGGTCACTCTCAAAACACTTCCCATTTACCTACCGTTACTCTGCCCATGTGAATGCCTTGAGACCCATCTCTCTCAATCCATTCACCCTCCTTGTTCCACTTTCTTCATTTGCTCCATTAAGCCAATCCCCATTCCATTGAGAGGTAGCAACTTGAGCTAGGGCATGGTGGCACAACTTCCAGCAATAGCATAGGTATAATGGTGTCAATGCTTTCTTATTATTTAATCTAGTTGTTTATAGCTTTTTTTTGCTAATATTTTCATTGCAGGGTTGTTATTTGCTCATTCATATCTCAGGTTTATTGCAGGGTTTTGTATGGTTCACTAACTCTTTCATGCAGGTTTTTCCTTCACCAAAGAAACCCTATCCTTCCATCCTATAGATCGAAGGTAGCCGTTTCTGCACGTGGCAAGGGCCAAAGCCCTACTGTAGAAAGAAATATGATGGAAGAAATAATCCAAGCAATCATTTGGTAACATGTCAAACAACATGGAAAATGAGGCCAAAGTAGGAATGGGTTCACGCATTCATCCATGCACTAGATGAAACACCACGGAGCTGGTATGTCTATGCAAATCTGCGATGAGAAACGACAATGTGGGAAGAAATGACTACTAGATTCAACCATACTTTCAGTTTCGCAGATGAAAATCCGTTCATCCATAGTGCGATGCAGGACATCCATGACAATGTACTAGACATAGTTCCGACTGAACATTCGACGAGACTACAATGGACACCGACACCACAAATGGTGATGGAGTGTTACAATGTGTCTGGAGAACTTAATGATGAGGATGATCTGAGAGCCTTCTATATCCCAGAGTTAGAAGGAAGTCGTGGCATCGAAGCACCCAAAATAACATTCGATACATTCAAACAACCACTGTAGATAAAGAAGGTCAGCATTGGGATAATGGAAAATCCAAACATTTCTAGTATTGGACACTATTGGGATGATTCAATGATGGGGAAGGTCACGGAACTACTGCATGAGTTTCAAGACTTGTTCCCAGCAAAACTTTCTGATATGAAAGGCATTTCAGGAGACTTGGACAAAATGAAGATCCCTCTGAAACTTGACACAAAACCAGTGAAGCAATGACCATATAGGTTGAATCATAGATAAAAGAGTGCATTAAGGCTGAATTAGAGTGGATGTTGGATGCAGGGATTATTGAAACTGTCGAAGAATCATAATGGATCAACCCGATCGTTGTTCAGGAAAAAACGGCTGGTGAAATCTGAATCTGCGTCGGTATGAGGAAATTAAATGATGCAAGCCTTCATGATCCATTTCTCACGCCATTTACCGATAAAGTACTGGAAGGGGCCAAAGGATAGGAAGTATACTCATTTACGAATGGATTTTCAGGCTATCACTAGATAAGGATTGCGAAAGAATATTGACACAAAACTACCTTTGTAATAGAATGGGGATGTTTTCAGTACACACTGATGCCATTCGGTCTCAAAAGTGCTCCTACGATATTTTCAAGTTTAGTTGTTGTTGCATTCGAATATTTTATTCATAAGTTCTTAGTGTTCTATATGGATGAATGGAACTACTATGTCTTGGTAAAAGACCATACTGCGAACCTCTAATTGATGTTGTAGATATGTTGACAGCGTCAGATTTCACTGAATCTAAAGAAATGTATCTTTTGCACACCATTTGGAATCTTATTGGGACATATTGTATGCAGGGAAGGCATGTTGGTCAACCCATCCAAGATCGCGATCATTGCCGACTTTCCAGCACCAACGATAGTAAAGTAGCTAAGGGCCACATTGGGTCACACACGATACTACATAAATTTTATAAGGGGATATGTCGCGATCACTGTGTCAATGGAGAATTTATTAAAAAAAGATGTGAAGTTCGAATGGAATGATGAGTGCCAGAAGATCCTCGACATACTAAAGCAAAATATGGTCACAGCACTGATATTAGTTTTTTCAAATTAGATGAAGGATTTCCATGTCCACGTCGATGCTTCGTTAGTAGCAATGGGAGTGATATTATCCCAACTAAGAGAAGGATCAATCGACCACCCGATCATGTTTGCGAGTTGAAAGTTGTCCACTATGGAGAAAAATTATATGACAACATAAAGAGAAGGGTTGGCAATGGTATATGCATTTCAAAAATTCCACCACTACCTATTAAGGGGACATTTCAAAATTTTTACTAACCAATCCACATTGAAATACTTAGTCAATAAGAATTTATTGGTGGGAAATATATGTGGGTGGTTGCTATTTTTCCAAGAATCCAAATTTTAAATCATTATGAAACCCGGACGTTTAAATGCAGGTCCCAATCATCTATCGATGATAGATTCAGGTGAATAACCAGGAAGCATCGAGGAAGGATTACCTGATGCGCAACTATTTAGAGTCAGAATGATTAAAGACCATTACGAACAAATTGTTCAATTTTTGGCGACAGGGAAGTCCCTTGAGTATTTCACGACCAGTCAGAAGAAAAAATTAGTTTCCATAGCCACTGATTTCCAACTTATCGTGGGAAAACTGTACAAGATGGGGTTGGATGAAATTCTTCCTCGATATGTCCTTCTACATGAACATGAAAGAGAGTTAGTAGAGGTGCACTAGGGTATAGCAAGAGGACATTATGGAGGGTATGCAAATACCAGGAAGCTAATCAGAGCCAGATTATGGTGGCCAACAGTGCATGGTGATGCAATAGATTATGCTAGAAGCTACGATGTATATCAAAGAATAGGGAAACCATCACACAGGGATGAGATTCCATTAGTACCGCAAGTAAAATTACAACCATTCGATAAGTGGGCAGGAGATTTCATGGGACCTATCAACCCACCAGGAAAAAGAACATGTGCAAGATACATTATCACTGTGACTGATTACCTAACAAGATGGGCCAAGACAACACCAGTAAAGGATCGCACAGCTTTGACAACATCAAGGTTCCTTTTTGACAATGTGGTCGCCCTATTTGGATGTCCTAAGATATTGATGAGCGATCAAGGTACTCATTTCATCAATATGATAATCAAAACGATGATTGAGGAATTATAGAGAGACCATAAAAGAAGTACCCCATATCACCCACAAGAAAATGGAGCAAATGAAGAACTCAATAATATACTGGAGAATGCACCTACTAAGGTATGCAATACAAATCACGATGATTGGGATCTGAAAATCCATGCGATACTATGGGCCTAGAGAACAACATGCAAAAGGCTGACAGGTCAAACACCATTCAAGTTGGTCTATGGACAAGAAGCAGTGATGCCAATGGAGTGTATTGTCCCCGGTATGAGTATAGTAGCTGCGATAGGAACGAACGACGAGGGAGAAATTAAGGAAATATTGACGTAGTTGTTATAACTCAAATAAGATCGCTTTATTGTAGGTTTTCATCAGCAGGTAGAAAATGATCGACAGAAGGAGTGGCACGATCACCACACAAAGATAGAAAATTTTCAGTGTGGATACATGGTTCTCCTCTATGATAACAAGTTTGTGAAGCACCCAGGTAAGCTCCATATGCATTGGCTTGGTCCTTACATCATAAATCTTATTACTGACGGAGGTGCGATGTAGTTGCAAAAATTAGATGGAACACTTTTGCCAAACCTAGTGAACAGAAGATGGATAAACACCTATCGGTATACCTCGGTGAAACACCACTGACGAAAACAACAAGTGAAAAAAAAAGAGAGAAAATAATTTTTGATAGGAGTCTGTCAACAAAAATAAAAGCGACAACAAAAGTTGGTTAGACTGCGACAAGGTTTGGAGCTTGTCGACGTTCGACGGAATGTGAACTGGTAAAATTGGGAAAGAAATGATGCAATTACGACAGGGAGGGTAATGGCGCAAGTTGGAAAAATCCGCATTCAATGCCTAATGAGTGGACCGTATTTAAAGAATCAATGGAGGATTTGGTCAATCAACGAAGGATTTGGAAATTATGGCCCAAGATCCACTCAAACAAGAAAAGTGGACGTTATAAAATAAAACCGAAAGACATGGTTTGATCCATTGTGCAATCTGAGAAGAAGGGTTAGAGAGAATATTAATAGAGAATAGAAGTGATGAAGTTTCAATGGACCATGTTATTTCCAACATGAGTACACAAGAGACACCAAGGGCGGCGATGATTATCATCCAGGAACAACCAGAGATTGTGTCCGCACATGCATGGATAAAAACGAATAAGAAAAGTGTCAGTCGACCGATATCTCTGTAGAGAAGGTCCAAAATGACATGTAGCTCTACACGAGCCGCAGAAACAAAAAGAGAAGTAGGCACATCGACTGCCACGGAATATGAAATGACAACAAGAGGAAGACAATCAAGGACGATGATAGCAGGCATCCTAGACTATGTGCTGCCAAGAAAGGAAGCTGGGCCAACAATACGACTTGGAAATAATTGAAAGTATGCCATCAAGGTTCCAGCGACACCAAAGGGAGTCCATGTCATGGAAAAAATAGTGTAGCAATTGAAAAAGTTGCAGTATAGCGACATTAACATATTGGCATACCTAGAGCGCACAAAGGAAACATATGTGAAGAAAGCACATGGAGAACGAGGGCCGATCACAAGCGAACCAATGCAGTGGGCATTGAGATTGCAACAATCAGGGCTCCTATCAATAATCCATATGCCACATTTTGGGAGATACGCAAAAGTGAATGCATGCATAAATCAACTACTGGCATGCATTCATGGAAGATACTTATGGTTGGGAACCAAAATTCTGATCAGAGTTAATATAATTTCATAGATCATGAGATTACCCAAGGTAGGGCTAGATCCATCACAAAATTTTCATGGAAAGGATAATGCAAGAAGCTTGCTGCAAAACTGAGGAAAAAATATGGGGTGGAGAAGGACACCAGAGCATACATGATCAACACAATCAACGATCAGGCAGATAAGATAAGAGCAAAGTTGTTAACGATTAAAATAGTGAGGAAAAATCGACCTTATCAATTCATGTTTGGGGTCATTGCATCCGCAGAATAGTGCACAGAGGGAGTTCAAATGATCTGGTTTCTCTTTTTGTTGAATGAGTTGATGGAGGACACGGTACTAGCACATGAGACAAGTAAGGAATTCACATATTCATGGATTTTAATACTAATTGTGTTGGATGGTTGGATGGAACCAATGCACTACCAAGGGATGGAGACTGAAATTATCAATGTGTGTCGAGGAGCATGATACAAATATTTGTGGGCACTAAATGAAAAAGAGACACACACAAACAATAACATCCAATTCTACATTTATTTAGGTAAATATTATGTTCCTAACAGAAGAAGTTGCAAAAAAGTACCGAATAATTGCAAGGTTGTCAGTAGGGCCTCAAGCCATATTTATTTAGGCATGTGCAGAACCAAAGAAGCAGTGGTTGATGATGCAATATAAACTCAGTGATGAGGAACTAGATTCCATAGTGGAGGAATGGATCAAAAAATGGAAGCATCCGGACGGTGAAGACCAACTGTCAGACCCATAAGATGGGTCACTGACATATGTACCAAAATATCAAGACAAGACAAAGGAGTCAAAGGATAAAGAAAAATCACAAGATGGAGCATCATCAACAACTCCAATATAATCAATGCTCAAAAAATAGCAGGAAGAAGCAAGGACAAAGTGCAAGTTTGAGCAAGGCAAGGGGAGTAGAACCGCCAGAATCCTCGACGAACAAATGAATAAGTTATTGGAAACAATAACTAATGTGGTACTGAAAACCATGCAAAATTCATGCAGCATGCGACTAGATACTTTCATCAGGTATCGCAGCTTATCCAGACGCTAAGTGATGCAGTAATTGGGACAAGGCTACTGCAAGAAGGAATGAAGCAAAGAGCAGTTGAAGTAGATATCGACATAAAGCTGAGGTTGGTGCAGATATTACCCACTACAATAATGATAGGGGATGAATACTTGGATGCCACATTATGGAGGAATGACCTAATCAGTATCTATTTTAACATGCTATCGATGTTCATGCTGTAACGTACTCATAATGCAGCGAGCAAAGAGATCAGTGATCGGGAATCAATAATGCATGACCAAATTGCTAGCTACAAATGAAAAGTGTGGAGCACTTAAAATGAGGTTCAATGACTTTGAGAGGAAAGAGAGACGATAATAAATGAAATAGAAAAGGATTTTGAAGAAAACAAATATTATAACACACTATCTCTATAGTGTTGAAATATTGTAACTTTGAAGAATATTCTATATGTATATTTTTTTGTGGTCCCCGATGGTCCTACCGGGAGAACCACTTGTATTACATTGTACCCCGTTGCTCCTAATTGGAATATCTAATAAGAGTCATGAGGTAGTCCCCTCTAATTGTAAAGGTGGGTCATTAGCACCCCACTGTGGTTACTTGAGCCTACATGTGTAACTCGAGCCGACATGATTTAACTCGAGCCTACATGTCAAATGAGTTAAATTAAGTGAACGGATGAATATAAATGGAGGTGTAGGGCTCCTCATTTGGAACACACACACACTCTCACTTGTGTAGCGCATTAGTGGAGAAGAGAAGTAGCTGGAGAAGGAGGAGGATCAGGCTTTGATCTCCTTGCTGGTTTTATCTTTTATCTTTTTGGGCATCTATATTGAGGAAGATTTTACTGGATTTTTCCCTTTAGGGTTTTCCTAGGATAAATCTTTGTGTTCCTTTTTTATGGTTGTGCTTGTCTATCTTTCAGTGATCCTGTTTATATGCTTTTGTCATGAAAATGAAATGAAATAATGATGTCTTAGCTAAGCATATGAAAAATTTAACATGGGATTAGAGCTAACCTGAAAAGAAGACATTGTGCAGCTGCAGAAGCTAGGGATTCTTACTTTTTGGGTCTCTCTCCACAATCCATCAGCAAAAGTATGCTAGGATGACTCTTCATTGAAGGGCACATCTTTCTGTCGAAGTGGAATTCGATTTCGAGCATTTTCAGTTTTCGATGTGGAATTTAGGGCTTTCTATAGAAGAGGAATTTTTGAGTGAGACTAGCATAGGATTTTTCTCCTCATCAAAACCGAATTTTAGAGACCTGGATCAAGAAATTTGGTTGGGTGAAACTCTGGGAAAGTCAAACCCTAGTTTGACCCCGAGCTAGAAAAACCCTAAATACTAAAACTGCTACGTTTTGGTACATTCACTATATTCCGAGATTGGCGAAGGATCAGGAGCTAAAAATTACAGGGGCAGAATATAAAATCCGGATGAACACTGTCTCAAAAATTCATTCTTAGATTCGCTGTATTGCAGGAGATATGTTCTCTCCAAGTTAGGGTTCCAGCCTCTTCCAGAATTCATCCCTAAACAGGACACCTGGGGAGAATTTCAATATCTTGGGCTACAGAGGTCCAAATGGAATTCCTAAACATGTTCCAGAAAGGGCATGGAATTTAATTTTGGTGGTCCAAATATCAGACTCAGAAGATGAACCAGTGACACGTGGCATGCCATACAACTTCACTGCTATGAACAACCATGTAACAGGTCACCTTGGGAAAAGGATCATAAATCCCAAATGGTGAAACCAATTCTAATTAAACCTATGGTGTTGGATCAGGGACATGTGAGGTTACTTCAGTACAAAATTTCCGACATAGAGGAGCAAAAATTTCGGATATGTCACAAAAACAGTAACAAGCATTTCTGCTGAAGAAATTGGAAAATTAGGGCTTCCTGTTCCGGGAGCTTCCCTCCACTGTTTTCAGAAATGGAGTACATTGGATAGATCCATTTGAAGAGATATAGCCAATCAGATCTGAAAGATTCCAAGTTTTTGAAATTAGGGTTTCTATGACAAACCCTAGATCAGCCAGCTCCGGAACCAGGACGGACACGTCAAATCGGTAAGATCTAATTCTTTGCTATGTTCATTTGAGGTTCTCATTTCAAAGTGATCTATGACATCAGCTTGATGATAAGCTTGGTGAAGTTGACAACTTCCAAGACTAGAAGTATATGATCTCTCTGAAGAAAATGGATTGGACACCTACATGATCATAGAGGTTCCAGTTTCAAAGGGAGATGAGGCTAGAAGCCTTTCTCAAGAAGAACTTGGTCAAATCCCAGAAGATCATTGATGATTCAGTTACGAATCAACTTGTACTATAAGTGTCTTTTCTAAAGACATCGATGAGGTTTTATTCCTTGACCAAGCTATTTGAAGGGAAGAACATAGATCGGAATATGACCTTAAGAAATCAGCTGAAGAATATGAAGATCCAGAATGCAGAGACCATGCAGTCATAAGGATCTCTCAAATCAAAGGACAACTTCAAGCGGGGATAGAAGAAGTGAAGAATGCAGAAGTGGTGATGGCCACCTTGAATGGCTTTCCAGGATCATGGAATTCATTCATTCAAGAAATGTGTTCCAGAAGGAAGTAGTTACTTTCAACAGACTTTGGGAAGAAGAAGAAGCTCGTCTCTGAAGATCAAGCTCTCATATTCCAAAGAATATCCCTCAATCATTGAGGAATATGAAGATCTCAACTCTTGAAGAACTGCTTATCCACCTCAGCATTTGGATAAGAAACGATGCTGTCATGAATGAAGAAGATGATGAAGCTGAAGACTCAAGAAGGAGTATACCCATGAAACAAATAAAATATAAGTATTCAATTTCCATTTCATGATATTGTTTTGTTATACATTTGATTATATTCAGTTGATGTGTTATGCATGATAGATTGTTTGCATTAATGACTGTATACTTCTGATATGCATGTGATGGGTAAGTAGCTCATGGTGCTATACAACTCTCCATTGCTACTTATCAAACCTCTTTGCTGACATATTGGATTAGTGCACAATCTCAATAATGTCATGGTGGAGATGGAAAGCATATAGAAAGTTTATAAATGTTGTATTGACTAAACAGTTGCATGATGCATAAGAATTTGTCGTTATGCATATGTTTTATGAAATAGTTCTAACCATGCAACTGATGCATTTGAATTGTAGGAAAGGTCATGTACAACCTCCTACAAGAAAATAAGGATGAGACTTGTTCCGAAGAACAAGTGATGACAATTCAAGATCCACTCCAATAAACATGAATCTAAAGCTCCCAGGGTCAGAGATACCATGACGGAAGAAAGAGCTTCAGAGAGTGGTAGATCCACCTTGAAGGATGAAGACCACCATGGGTACAAGAGATAACTCAAGATGAAGAAAAGAATTCTATGATCAAAGAATAATAGTTGATCATGGGGAATGATGTATACGATATGATGGAACAAGTGTACAAAGAAAGGTTCGTGATTCTCCCCAGAAAGAATAGACTATGACATGATATACTCTATTGTCCAGTATATATCAAGCATAGAACCACCTGAACAGAATGAAGAGGGAAGATGATACTCCACTTCAGGGGGAGTGACCACAGAAAATTATATCTGAGTTTGACATGGTATGACATGATGGATATCTTTGTGATGGATCGAGACTTTACCAAGAGTAAAGTGGGTTCCAACCTTCAAGGTTGAATGCAGAAGACTAGGA
>LPNX010434327.1:201832-228072 GCA_001517045.1 Pseudotsuga menziesii
TCTACAGGAATCAAGTCCTAAAGTGATAGGGAGTGATTATCCCGTAATTATATTTGGTGACTTCGGTCATCGAGAATGTGGTAGGATTGCATCATCCTTGGACTTAAGTCCTAAAGTGATAGGGAGTGATTATCCCGTAATTGTATCCGGTGACTTCGGTCGTCGAGAATGTGGTAGGATTGCATCATCCTTGGACTTAAGTCCTAAAGTGATAGGGAGTGATTATCCCGTAATTGTATCCGGTGACTTCGGTCGTCGAGAATGTGGTAGGATTGCATCGTCCTTGGACTTATTCCTAAATTGATAGGGACTAATTCTCCCATAATCAATCTGGTAACTTAGGTTGTCGAGAATGTGGTGGGATTGTATCATCCCTGGACTTTAAGTCCAAAAGTGATCCAAAGACTTTTTGTCTTTGAGTTGTGGATTGCAGGTTGTTGCTGCTGATGATGATGCCGTACTGAATTGAAAGATCAGAGTATGATGATGATGACATACTGATCGAAATATTAGAGTATGATGATGATGATGTACTGATCTAAAATATCAGAGTATGATGATGATGTTTCTGATCGAAAGATTAGAATGTGATGATGATTATGATCGATAGATCAGAATATGATGATGATGATGTTGCTGCTGATCAAAAGGGAAAAGTGTTGATGATGATATTGCTGATCGAGAGATCAAAGTACTGAATATGTTGCTGCTAATCGAAAGGTCAAGGTGCTGAAGATGTTGTTGCTGATCGAAAATTCAAAATACTGAAGATGTTGCTGATCGAAAGGACAAAATACTGAAGATGTTGTTGCTGATCGAAAAGTCAAAGTGTTGAAGATGTTGCTGATCGAAAGGTCAAAATGTTGAAGATGTTGTTGCTGATCGAACAGGCCAAGTGTTGAAGATGTTGCTGATCAAAAGGTTCAAGTGTTGAAGATGTCATTGCTAATTGAAAGATCAAAATGCTGAAGATGTTGCTGATCAAAGACTGGAGATGTTGCTGATGGTTGAAGATGAAGAATACATGATGTTGAAAAGCTTCCAATGATTTATAGATGTGTTACCTTGCTGATGTTGATGATGTCCCCTATCTCTACTCTTGTTGTTGTTTATGTTGCTATAGAATACCCTTCTCGTTAAGGGGGAGTGTTGAAATATTGTAACTTCGAAGAATATTCTATATGTATCTTTTTTGTGGTCCCCGATGGTCCTACCGGGAGAACCACTTGTATTACATTGTACCCCGATGCTCCTAATCGGAAGATCTAATAAGATTCATGAGGTATTCCCCTCTAATTGTAAAGGTGGGTCATTAGCACCCTAGTGTGGTTACTTGAGCCTGCATGTGTAACTCGAGCCGACATGATTTAACTCGAGCCTACATGTCAAATGAGTTAACTTAAGTGAACGGATGAATATAAATAGAGGTGTAGTGCTCCTCATTTGGGATACACACACACTCTCACTTGTGTAGCGCATTAGTGGAGAAGAGAAGTAGCTGGAGAAGGAGGAGGATCAGGCTTTGATCTCCTTGCTGGTTTTATCTTTTATCTTTTTGGGCATCTATATTGAGGAAGCTTTTGCTGGGTTTTTCCCAAGATAAATCTTTGTGTTCCCTTTTTATGGTTGTGCTTGTCTATCTTTCAGTGATCCTGTTTATATGCTTTTGTCATGAAAATGAAATGAAATACTGATGTCTTAGCTAAGCATATGAAAAATTTAACATATAGCATGCAAATATGCACCTGAAGTAAGTAAGGATATGCTTATGGAGGCAAAAGCACTAAGGTTAGGCGCAGTTATTGCTTACCTATAGAAAGAGAATGAGGAACTACATGCCAGGGTGGTACCCAACATACCGCTCAAACATGTTGTAGAAAGGAAGAGAGTGATCGAAGATGTTGCAAAAGAAATTGCAGAACTGGAGAAGGCAACTCATACAATCACAGAAGACGTAACACAAACTTGGGGAAGTCTAGTGTAGGATGATCAGTTGCACCAGATAAATGTGCAACTAGAAGCCTTAAGGGGATCACTTAATATGACACCCCTACGAGTGCAAGTAAGGAAGGCATCAGAGCTAAAAGAACCGCAACATTGGGTCAACAAGGGGCGCACAAGGCAGGAACGAAGAACAACGCATTTGGACGAGCTTCAGACCAAAGAGGAACAATTGGCACTCAATTAAATGGAAGGAATGACACATATAAAGGATGAATTGGAGAAAGAACAGTATATGGATGATGAACATCCAACATAACAAGAGGTGGAAGAGTGCACAACACTTATGATGTCAGTCAGAGCAGTTATCGACCAAATCAAGGCAGCATATGATTATTTCAAGGCGTAGCTAAATGCACCGGTAGCTTCTAGCTAAGGTGGATCGAGGACAAGACACAAGTTTGTGTTGGAGGAATGTTGGCATGGGTCTAAAGCAGACAAAGTGTGGCACCACCAACTACAAAAAGTTCATCGACAAGAACAAAGGACAGGCTATGAAGGGTAAAGGAGTCGACGGATAAGGAATGTTTGGTCAAGTTAGTTAGCAATGGGTCAATTGGACCATTTTGTAACGACCAAGTGAGCCTATAAATAGGAATAGGATTGTAATCCTTTAGGCAAGCAAGAATCAAAGACGCATATTTAGCATTTTTATATCCTTGTGTTGTTTTTTTTTTTTAATTTTTGCTCTTTTTCTACTCTTTCTTCTTCCTCATTTTTTGTAGCTTGTTTATCTAAGATTTGAGTAACATAATATTCTTATGGTTTATGCTTTCAATTTTTATCACAGTATTAGTGGCGAACATGCATGAGAGGGAAAAACAGGACAACGGTCCTTCTCACAGTGAACCAAGGTTTTGGAAGGGGATGAACATTGCAATTAAGGTAGACAAATTTTGTTTTCACCCTTGTGGAAGTTTGTGACAAAAATTTAGAGGGTGAAATCCCTAGGGTTAGCAAGGAAGAAGGATTCCATGAAGAGGAGATAACATAAGAGAAGGCTAGGGACCTAGTGAAGTTCCTCATATAAAAATTTGGATGGATCAACATATTAGAGGAAAGGAAACAAGAGCAGGTGATATACAAGTATGTATACACTCTCACCTCGAGGAATCAAACTTATCAGTACCAATTGCAACATCCTCAATGTTGGTTTCTCATCCAAAGTTTTAAAAACAAGATAAACGAATGCTCATTGTGTAGTGTTCCTTAACCCTTAATCATAGAAAACAACTACGTATACAAATATTATAAATGCAAAAAACCAGATACAAGAGAAAAATTGCAATGAAATCATTTAAAATATACCATTTTATTATGATAATGAAAAGAAAGAGGGAAATGTTCACTTTCCTCTTAAGGTGGCGAAACATTTCACTTGAGAAAAGCTCCAAATACAACAATAATCAACAAAAAAATTCATAGCCTTATAGCTCTTTAAATAGGATCTCGGTAGAAAAATCTTAACCACTTGTGGTCCCATCATTAATGAGTATCAACTAGGTAGTGGGTCTTAATTAATAAATATGACCCTTTTACATTAAATAACTATCCACTACTATATAACATGTTGTATTTAATAACATGGCCACATACATTAATTGACTAACTCCTAATTAACCTAAAATAGGGTGGTTAGTGTAGGATGCTAACATTTCCTCATTCTTAAAAATAAGCATTGTCCTCAATGCTAGAGGTGAGGAATTTGCTGCAAAATCATTGTTAGTTCCATGTGGCATCTTCTGGTTGCATATATTTCCACCAGAATGGTACTTCTCAAATTGTGCATTAGCATAATTAATGTCTTTTGGAATCTAATACTTGTTTTGACCATAGCTAAATGGATCCTTCTTCATCAAGTTTTGGTGAGTTGGTTTGTATGTTACAATTCAATCCCACCACCTTCTTTAGACAAGCCACATGAAAAATAGAATGAATCTTGGAGTAGGATGTAAGAGGCATCTTGTAAGTCACTTGTCTAATACATTGAATAATCTTATAGGGGCCATGGAACTTTGGGGATAATTTCTAGGAGATTTTATCTTTGAGTGATGTTTTCATATAAGGTTAACAATGAAGAAATACCTGGTCCCATTGTACAAAAGAATGCACTAAGTGTTGTTTATTAGCTTGTTGTTTCATTCCATTTTGAGCCATAATCAAATTATCATTAAGTGTGTCAAGAATGAATGCTCTATTATGAAGTGTGTTGTACACTTCATGAACCTTGGAGGTTCTTAGTATATAGGGAGCCACTAACAAGGGTTTTTTGGCGATAGATAACTCCATATGGTGTCATTTTTATAGCTCCATGGTAAGTGGTATTGTACCACTAACTTACAAGGGGAATACATTGCGTCTTTTGGTGTAGATTTAAAGAAATGAAACATATCAAATAGGTTTCTAAGAACTAGTTGACCATTTATATTTGATCATTTTTTAGGGGATGATATGAAAATATCATGTTCAAATGGTTAGCCTGAAATTTAAATAACTTTTGCCAAAATTTTATTTTGAATTTGGGGTCTCAATCCAAGACTTTGGAAGTGGGAATTCCATGTAACTTAAAATTCCAATCCATGAAGATTTCAACAACTAAGGAGGGGGTAAATGGGTATGATAAGGAATAAAAATGAGTACATTTGGAAATACGATTGACTACTACCATGATCACTTATTTGTTGCTAACGTTGGATCATCACATATAAATTTCCATAGATATGTCATTCCATATAAGTGTTGGGATCAGTAGTGGTAGAAATTCCCTTGATATCTTCACTATCTTTGTTAAGTATCACAAGCCGCTGCAAAATCCTAGATGATTGTTTTCATTCCCTCCCAAAAGAACGAGTGCTTATTATTTCATAGGTTTTATGAAATCCAAAGTGACCCATTGTAGGTGATGAATGTAACTCCTCTAAGATCCTGTGTTTTAAAACAGATTGTTTTACTAAAACAACATACATTTTATACTTCAATGTATATTGTTTCCCTGTACACCCTTTAGGCAAGTTGGGATCTTCCTAAAGCCTCTATATGAGTTGAACTATAGTTTCATTTTCCTCCATTCCCATCAAGATTCCTTTGGCCAACTTGGAACTATTAAAGACAAGGAAAAGAAGGATGCATC
Source organism: Pseudotsuga menziesii (assembly GCA_001517045.1). Lineage (NCBI taxonomy): Eukaryota > Viridiplantae > Streptophyta > Pinopsida > Pinales > Pinaceae > Pseudotsuga > Pseudotsuga menziesii. The sequence goes on from LPNX010434327.1 coordinate 206,964, forward strand.
CTTCTCAAATTTCATGGATAAAGCATCAATGAACACATTTTTTTTACCTTTCATATATATAATCTCTTACCCATACCCCAACATATTATTAAGACACTAATTCTTCTCTAGTGATGATAACCTTTGTTCTAGAAAATAAATCATATTATTATGGTCAGTCTTAATTTGGAAATGCATCCTTATGAGATAAGGATGCCAAGTCTCAAATATATGAAGGATGTCCATAATCTCTTTCTCATATGTGGATTTCTCAATTGTGATCGCACAACTACTTTCTAGTAAATGGCAAGGTGCATCCTTCTTGCATCAAGACTGCTCCTAGACCTCTACCTAAATCATCACACTCTAAAAAGTCTCAGTAAACTCTAGTACTAATTAGAACAGATTGGTGTACATGCCCATTTAAATATGAGAAGGCGTGTTCATCTTCCTTTCACCATGCAAATAAATTCATTTTAAAGTGAAGTTAGGGTAGTGGAATTTTTCCATAGTTTTTCACAAACTTCCTATAGTAGCCTATAAGGCCTAAGAATCCATTGAATCTCTTTAGGGTCTTGGGGAAAAACCAATAATTCCTAAATGCAACTTTCTTGGATATCCTTGTACTCATCCTACCTTACAATGTGACCAAAGTATTCAACCTTTGAAGCCCCAAAAACGCATTTTGAATGTTTGAGGAATAGTTGGTGGTCCTGCATTAGTTGTAAGGCTCTACCAACATGTTGTATGTGAGCTTCCCATTTTTTATTGTAGATTGATATATCATCAAAGAATACCATCAAAAAATTATGATGGAAGGGTCAAAAGGTATTGTTCATGAAACTTTGGAAGGAAGAGGAAGCATTACAAAGGCCAAAGGGCATCACTGAAAACTCATTATAGCCTCCATGTGTGTGTAAATTTTTCTTAGGGATGCCGATCTCTTTCATCTATATTTGGTGATATATTGAATGAGGATTAAGTTTTTTGCTAGGAAAAATGCACCTCCTGCGGACATGAGTTGTTCCTCTAGTATGAATGGTTCAGATCTAGAACTAATAGTACACAACATAATTGGAAGACTTTCCCAAGAATGGGTGGAGATATGGAATAAGTGTCTTTGATGGAATAGTGTAGTTGTTTCTTGCAATGATATCTCTTCATATATGTACCTGCATGATCACATGAAACTAACACACAAGATCAAAAAGCACCAGAAAATGTTCCACTATTCTATATTAGTGACTAAGGAATCTAATAATAAAATACATGATAATGAAAAAACATACTTTATGGGAAAGGAACCAATTTTGCATTAAAGAATGAACAAGAAGTTTACAACCTTTTCCTTAGTGTCAATATGATCCTTCAGAATGCCAATATCTTGTCCCCAAAATATCCAACTTGCTCCTCCTATGCTCACCCTACTGATTTAGGCTAGAATGTTAATGCAACAACATAACCTTGCTCTCTCTCAACCATGGATATGAGCCTGCTTTTATAGGCCTTGGGAGGATAGGGATGGTTGAGTAAATGGTGGGTCAGGTGGATAAGAGATCCCAAAAGGATGGATCTCGAGCCTAGGTGGTCCTCAGGTGTAGGGATAAGGGAGCCATGAAGCCTTCCTTCAAGAAGCTTCGTGGAAACCTCTCTTTTTTCACTTTTTACCAAGGGCACCGCTTATTCCCACTATGACAGAGCGGTGACTGGGAAAAACCTCTCCTTGTATAAGAGGTAAAGACAGTTCCACTGCTTACTACCAAAATATTAAAGACGGTGATGAAGAAGGTAACGCTCATTGACTAAAAGGCAAGAGCAATACTGGATTTTGATATGCGGGATTGATATCTAGAGCAGGATTTTACTTCATCACTTGGGATTCAGGGAAAAATACTATGTTTGGGGCCTCATCACATGATGATGACAATATTTATGTGTAACAAAGTTTGGCTCCTTGAATCTCATCCAAGATATCATTGATAACTAGAATGGGAAATTTATCCTTCATGTTCAAATTATTGAGTGTCCAAAAATTAAGACACATGTTCCAAGTTCCTTCCTTTTTTAATACCATGACCATCTACAATGAGTAAGGGTTAGTACTGGGACATACAAATCCTTCCTCTAGAAATTCCATAATGATATTTTATGTTTCATTCTTATGTTCAAAAGGGTGCATATAAGGATGCACTTTGGGTGGTTGACTACCCAGAATTAATGAAATACCACGATTACGATTCTTACATGAAGGTGATAGAACATGGGTTGTTTCAAATACCTATTGATGTTGAAAGGGGACTAAATTCAAATTAGGTTGAATCTCATGTGGGGGATGTGTCCACTACTTGTCGAGCATGGAGTTGTTCAATAACGCATGAGTGGCCTTTATTCAATAGCTTTTCCATACAATGACAGGTGACAATTTCAAGTCATCTAGATGTAAGTCCCTTGAGGGTATTCTTATGGAATTCCTTAGTAAATATTACGTATAAATGAAATATATGGTGATAGGTCCCAAAGTGTGTAACCATTATACCTAGAGAACTACATCACACTCACCCATTTCAATAGAAAACATGTGAGTTTTGAGATGATGCTCACCCATTTGTTTCACATTTTTACGTCATCCACCACACTTCATCATACCACCATTGGCTATCATAAATTGACAAATTGCTATGGCATTGAGATAACTATAGTTTTCTTTAGCCACTCTCATATGAATAAAATTGTGAGTGTTATTGATGTAAATTATAACAATGAATTTATTATTCTTGATGTAAACAATTAATGTCAAGGTTCAGGCTACTGAGATGGCAACCTGGTGTCTTCTTCCATGGGAGATGTTGTTTTCCAATTATGGTGTAGGAGTGTGTTCAACTAGGATGCCTACCAATTGGTCATTTTGGGATACATCCAGGTGGCATAATTCATATGTTCTTTACATTTGTCCCCTTTGAAATATTGTTCTCTACAATTATAGCAAATTCCGATGCATTGACGCTTCTCCATGTATTCATGTGAGAAGTTTTTACATTTTCAAGGGCTGAGAGCTGGGGAGGATGGGGGTAATTGCAAAAAAAGGCCCATTGTGAGTACTGAACGAAGGTATTTGGGTTTGGGAATTGATCACCATCTCAATTTTTTATCTCTTTCACAAGATTCCAATCATGTGGCTATGTGTTGCATCATGACGTGGGATATAATTGCCTACTTGCTACCACTAATGAAGCATTATTTTAAAATGGATTTGGATAGGTCATTTTTTCATATTTCCAATTTATAAAAGGATAAAACAAAGTCAATCACTATGCTTATTTTGGAATAATTTTGTCATTTGTCCTAGAAAGTGAGTATCATGTTCAAAACTATAATAAATGGTCTTCACAAACTAGGTCTAAGCAATGTAGTTGACATAATATTTCTTTAGTCATTTCCACCATTGATAACATTATAAATCCAAATATAAGATACCCACTTTGAGTTTTTATAGTCCATAAGTAATTCAATGGAGAAAAAAATAATTTTCCATTTGGGCAACCCATTCTAATGGACCAGAACCATCAAACTTATTCATGTCCACTTTTGGAAAGTGGATCCACCAATGACAATCATTAAAGGGTGTATGATGCCCCTGGTTAGATTGAAAGAATGTATTAGGGTATTACTCTTCATTTGTTGAAGATGCCATCATTCATGGATCCATGTGGAGTTTTGGTCGCTTTCCCTTATGGAGGCCACTAGTGATCCTAACCATTCTTTAAGATGAATATTCTATTTTTCCATATGTTGGGAAATATGTTTCTTAATTTGGGAGGGGAATTCAACATGGTTTTTTCAATATCATCAATTGATTTGGAAAGCTTCTGGCACTTATTGTCCATCTCCTAAAGTTTACCCTAAATGGTTGCCATGTTGTAAGTATTAACCATGGTACCACATGAGATATTGCCAAATTGTCATCCTTGATTTATCTCCATATGAAGAGGGCATGGAGGTGAGTCATTTGAGAGGTATTACCACCATTTGTGTTGTAGGTCCACACAAAAATTATTGCTCAATAAGTATAATCATGCAATCAACATGACACAAGGATTTGTTTTGAGGAAGGTCTCACATAATGGTGTTAATAGGACCCAATTTTATTTATTTTATATATCTTGATATAAGTTTTACTTCCTACTAAATATTACTGTGATAACAAAATTTCAAAATTCCTTCTAGATGAAAAGATGTAGGAATTTCATTGGCTAACTGTAGTGTCCAAAGGTTTATAAGGTCTTAACCAAAAAACAATTTCAAGTGTTATAACTCTCTAATATACCAAATGATTTCCAACAATTTTACTCAAGAGAATATTTCATGGCACCAACTAAGGAGAACAATTTTTACCCTTAGTTGTACTCCCAAATTCCCTGCTATGTGAGAGTGATATCCCCAAGCATTCTTCTCGACTTACTATGGAAACAAGATGGCCACAAGTTTATGTAAGGTTGGTTTCAAGTGCGCCTAGAGGACTTCCAATATGCTTGCAAGTATGTGGAAGGAAATTTTGTACACAAGTGTTGTTTAATGCGGTACTACTTGAAGAGGTACTAACAGAGTTTACAAGGGTGTCCAACCAAGTGAGATTTCTTGTATTTTCTACATTTATTCTTTCCTAGTCGTAGGTTTACTTACTCAATGGAAGATCTGTGTGTCATTTAAATAGGTTGAAACACATCTCTAGTGGCCTAAAAAATATTCTAAAATATGGAGGCATGTTGGCTCAAGAAAGAACTCGAATACCACTTGCTGTGTTCCTTAATCCTTACACTTATAACACACTAGGTATTTCGAGATTATAAATGAAAAAAATATAGATTGAAGAAACAATTTTAATGAAACCATGTGAAATATATCCTTGCATTATGATAATGAAAAGAAAGAAAATAATGTTCACTTAGCCCCATAAGGTGGGGAAACCTTTCACTTGAGCAAAGTGCCAAATACAACAATATTCAACAAAACAATACATAGCCTCCTATATCTTTAAATAGGATCTCAATATAAAAAAAGTTAACTACTTTTAATGAGTACAAACTACCTAGTGGAACCAGATTAATTAAAAGGTCCCTTTTACATAAATAGCTATCCACTAATATCTAATAGCCTTTTCAAGAAGATTGACACTTAAATAAATTGATTATTTCGTATGTAGGGAGGTTAGGCTAGGACCTTAACATATTGTTTTTTCATACAAAAACAATTATCCAATAATATATCCCGTAAAGCAAGGTCTGGTCATTGCACTTTTATAATATAGGCCATACATTGGTGGATACATATAGCTATGTTTATTGATGTCTTCTTGTTGTCCTCAACACTCCTTAAGAACTAAGCTCGAGTTAAATAAATTGCATATTAAATCATATGCTTTTAAATGCAATTTATAATATGCATGAAAAGCAAGCTAAAGTTACCATTTGTTCATGTAATTGTTGTGGGGGACACTTCCATGTAACTTTGTTGGCTTATGTCTTCCTATTTTCTTCAGCACCCCTTGGGAACAAAGGTCAAGTTAAACAATCAAGCATAGACTACCTATCAAAGAAATTACTTTTAGATGTAATTATTAACCTATCAAATAAATGACTTTTAGATGTAATTATTATATGCATGAAAAACTAGCGAAAGTTATCATTTGTTCATGTAACTATTGCGGGAGACAATTGATTATCTTATTGTGGAACTTTAGAAAAACAAACACCATAGTTGGATTTTAAGGCATAATCTACTTGCTTCTCACTCCAATTACAATGTAGTATAATTCAATAAAGTCACATGAAACATTATCCTGTCTTAGTTGTGAAGCCATAAATCTATCCATCACTCTCCAATGACAAACCCGCTCATCATTATATATGTTAACACCATGGTGATATATTCTTGTATAAATCTAGACAACAAATGGTAATGGCATGATACTCTTCATATTGGTGTTCTTGAAGATATCTAATTAAAGAACATATTTAACCTTAGTCCCCACCCTTACACGCTTTCAAGCTAGAAAGGAAATACACATTGATTGTGCAATGGAAACATGACTTTCAAGTTAATTAGGGTAACATTACTTTATTGAATGTCTTTGTTTTTGCACCTTACCTCTTACCAATTCATGCTTATTGATAATATACCCTTCTATGGAATTTTTAATACATCCAATAATCTACTTGAATCTTTGTATTAAAAGCATCAAATGATCTACTTGCAGAAAAACCTAAATAAAAAATCATAAGTTGGCAGTTAGTTTTTAGTAATCTTGGATTACTACTAGCCAAATAATGTATCATCCATTATTGTGAGACTTACTATAGTCACATGCATATCAAAGCATGTATTGAGACTCACTAAAAGTTATATGCATATTAACAAGTTAAAACATGTATTAAACTTCTAAAACATTATAATTCTTTAAATTTCATATTTTAATTAAAGATGTATGAAGACCCACGGGAAGTTATATACATATCAACCAATAAGAACATGTATTAGACTTGTAAGACCATTGACAATGTGTTCACTGCTTTATTCTCATCAAAGAAAATGTTACATAACCCCTCTTCTAAAGCATTATATTTCTTTAAATTTCATATTTAAATAAAATATATTTTAATTTGAAAAGGCCAATCAACTTATTATCAATTATGTGGACGAGAAAAATAACAAATACTATCTGCCAAATTCTCAAACTACGTAATGATATTCCTAATATAAAAATCATGCTATATTATTGTTTCAAAAAATAAAATTAATAAACCTAATTCTCCTTCATTTATAAAAACATGTGTATAAATGTAAAAATGTTTTTCATGTAATGACCAAAATTATTTTATGGTGATGTTCAACAATGAGATTGGGAGTAATCTATTTTATTTGATTATTTTTGTGTAATCTATTTTATTTATAAAAAAAATAACAAAACTGGTGTATTTAATAAACAAGTTATTGCATCTCGCGTGGCCATGATTTAAATAAATAGGTCTTCCTATCTTTTTGCCTTGTGTTAGTGTTGTAATAGTTTTATTACATTGTTATCAATTTTGTTTTTCAAAATGAATGTGGAGTTTAATGCAAAGTCATATAAAGGAATTGAATTAAATATACATTGATAACCTACATATCAGAATAGATATTCAGAAACACAATGATATTATATTTTTAATGGTATTTCAAAAATAGGCAATACGGTCTTAAGACAAAGAAATGCATATTTTCATTATCTTACCAACATCTTACCAATACAAAATAAATGATTTGCTTAATATTGTTGCCAAATACAAGACACAAACCACATGCCTAGGTTTTTAGATTGCTTAATATTGTTGCCAAATACAAGACACAAACCAAATGCCTAGGTTTTTATGCTAAATATCTACTAAACTTTTATGTTTGATGGTTTTTTAAGCTCATAACATTTCCTTCCAATTAGTGTCATCATAATGTTCCTAAGAGCGTTTTTTAGTACATGTCTTCTTTTTTTTTGTTATTGATATTGATATTTTCTTTTTGTTGTTGTTGTTGTTGTTGGCATTTATATTTTCTTTGATTTTTAGAGGCTATGCTCTAGGATAATCGAGGTGGAAGTTTTTTTGCATTTTTTTTGTAAGGCTTTTTTTTCCTTGAGATGTGAGTTCCTTCTACTGCATAGACCATTTGTGTGTCGAATCTTTTACAAGTACTCACAAAAAACCACTAATCATCTTTAGGTATTGAGTCATGGGTTCCTCCCATGCCACCCTCTCAAGACTCGTGCCTCATTGTGGTCTTGTTACATTAGAGGCATCACACTCTTTTAAAACGGTATATTACTTGTGACACTATCTTCAAATATACATATTAAAACATATAACAATTCTATATTTATAATATTTTTTAAAGATAAAGATTAACTACATTAGTATAATTATTTAACCTGTGGTTGATGAACATGATGAGCCACACGTTAAGTGTTACTAACAATTTATCTGTTACGTGTTCTCCATGCGTAGTTGTAATCGTCGGTTGTTTATACATTAACTACCTATTATCACCCACCTTTTTCTAGTTAAACGGGTTTCCTACCACAAATTGCTCATTATCCATGTATTACCTACGAGTTATCCATGCATTAGCTACCCATTAACAATGCAACAACTGCTCATTATTTTTTATATTCTTTTTCTTATAATTCTTTATCTCAAATTTGGAACGATGACCATAAAATTAAGTTGGACAATGCACTTATCTCATTCTTCGCCAATCTAAGAAAAACATACTTACTAATCTACTCCAAATTATAAAATATAAATTCCTACTGCTATAATTACAACTCCATGTTATTTACTATAGTTTTTATATTATGTTAATGTTTATTTAAGTCTACAAAGTGTATACAATATACGACTTCATCTTCTAACACCATATTATATAATTACACAATATTATAGTGTGACATTACATTTCATCTTAAAGTTGGTCCATATGTAACACTCATTATTACACCGAGAGGAGCGAGTTGCTTTACAGCCCAGTATGGGGGAGATGTTGCAACGTAATGTAACGTTACCAAAAAAAAGTAAATAAAAAAATCCATGTTAGCTCATAAAATCAAAAAATGGATTTATAAAGTAGCAAAATGATCAAATTTCTTGAGTTTAAGATATAAAGAAAATATACATTAAAAAATTGGATCCCTTTTAATGCTTAATAAATCTAGGTTTAAGATGAATCTATTCTAATCTATACTGGTAAAGAACAAAAAAAATACAATTTTTTATTATAATAATTGAATAAATTCAAAAACCTTACATTTCCAAACTTCACTATTAATCTTTATTAATGAATTAACCATGGTTTCCTACAGGTCCATTTTGCATGGAGTTGAGTGCAAAGATAATTTAAATCAAAGAAAGTCCAAGTCAATGCATTCTCACATCATGATCATACCAAGAACACTACATTATTAATTAGGTTTAAATTGCCTTCAAGTGGGGATGTGGGGATATAAAATATTTATAATATAACCACCACCCCCCCATTTTGTTGCATGCTATAGGATTTTTTCTTTAGCAAGTGTATTTATTTAAAGAAAGAACTATAAAGGTGTTATTTTTAATCACCTTATTGTGGGGATATAAAATAATTAGAATTTAACTACCACCGCCACATTCTCTTGCATGTTATAGGATTTTTCTTTAATGGGTGTAGTTAAAGAAAGAACCATATAATTGTTATTTTTTATTGTTTTCTCATACTTTTCAAAGTATCCGTATATAATACTTAAAGTGAATGATGGTTTTCATATAAAAAATTGTTAGCTTAATTATACTTAGCTTAATAATACTTAAAGTGAATGATGGTTTTCATATAGTAGGCAATGATATGATATCAATCATAGTTAGGTTTGCCCACAATTTTGTTTTACAAAACAAAGATTTTAAAGTGCAACTGATTATTATTTTATTTTAGAACTGGAACATGATTACTTGAATGATTCACTCTTTTACTTGGTAGGGTTTCTTTTCTAATCAACTTCACTCTCAATTATATTTAATACCCCACTTTCAAATTCCAAGCTTGCTATGCACTCCAAGTATACATAACTTTATCATTATTAACCATTAAATTAATTAATATTATTAAATTAAAATTAATTAATACTATTAAATTAATTAATATTTTAAAATAATGAAATAATATATTTAAAAAAGGTTAATAATAAAGATATAATTTTATGATTTAATAATACAATTGAGTATTTTCTTAGTTACATTGTTTTTAGTTTTATCTATTTATTAAGGATTTGTATTATGTAACTAGTAATGTTATATAACATCTATCTCCCTATTTTCTTTGATTTCTAGTGGCTATGCTATAGGGTAATCAAGATTGAGCCCTTTTTGCATTTTTTTGTATGACCTCTTTTTCATTGGGATGCAAGCTTCTCCCATTGCATAGATCATTTTTGTGTCAAACCTTTTGCAAATACCCACAAAAAAATCAACAACCAATTTTAGGTATTGAGTCATGGGTTCCTCCCATGCCACTCTCTCAAGACTCATGCCTCATTGTGTTTAATTTAGCAAAGCTTAGGATCCTTAGGCCTAAATGAATTCAATGTGAAAGAAGGTTGTAAGAGAGAGAAGAAATTCAGTGTACACTGATCAAACATTCATGGTGAATATTGAACAACCAGGAGACAAAATTTGGTCAGCATAACATTACATCAATTATCATTAACCTCTCTATAATACAATGATTATACAATAGGGATAATTTGACTACACTAGATAAGATTCAAATTCACCAACTTGGATCGACTCATGTGCTAACTCAATGTGATAAATAACCACTAAGAGCTCACTAATCTAACTCAAGACAACTAAATCAGTTCACAGTCAGTTAACTAAACAAGGTAGGTAGGAAAATGTGCCTAACCTCCTTGAATCAGAGAAAAGTGGCGCTAAACTAACTCAACACAAATTAGGGTGAACTAATGATGAAATCCCATGACTCGGTATGGGCTCCTAAATTATAGGGATTGTCCTTTAGAGCTCCTAAACTCATGCAAACTAGCGCATCAAGTGTTAGGTGGGCCCCATATGAGTCCCCTATGGAATTAGTGAGGTGGAAATAAAATCCTAAGCTAAGAAATGACAATTAGACTATGGTGGTCAAAGGGGGAATTATTAATTAATCCTAACACATTACAGTCTTGTTACATTAGAGGCACCGCACTCTTTTAACATGGATTCTTTTTTTTCACTCATGGGCCTTCCCACCAAGACTATTTACAATGCACTCATGAACCTTGGATCATTTGAGCTTGTCCAAGGTCATTACCAAAGGTGTATTAACACCACCTAGAGTAGCATGTCATGGTAACCATACATTCATGTGTATTTTGTATATGCCACACAAGGAGAACCCCAAATCACCATGTTCTACATAGAGAAGAGACCTCACACCATTGTCAAGAGGATAAGCCATAGTGTGACACATAAACACCTTAAGTAGTGGACATTTTTTCATTTCATACTATTACATGTCACCCTTATGCCATGTCATCATGGTGTTACATCAGTATATTTTCCATGTTTGCACGCACCTTGTAAATGATCTACCTAGTTAGAAGTGTCATGTCAGCACCATGTCACTATACTAGTTAATAGTGTGCCATGTTATCACTTTGGATTACCCCCTCCGTTGGCATTTTGGTTTTTAAAGATGATTTGAAATGAACATAACTTTGTCATATTTATCCCATTTTCAATGTGGTTTTTTCAAAGTGTGTATTTTTTCATACTCTCTTGAAGAAGAATAAAATGCAACCTACAACTTTACCAAATCACCTTCCTACATGAATGTTGATCCAAATGGTATGTAATACAAAAAATCCTTTCAAAAGGGTACACACGAACACTAACCACAACTCACAATACTCTCCATAATTAACATAAACAAATATTTGGATATTTTAATTGAATACCATAGTTCCATTAACTTCATGATCTCTAGTATATACGCGTTCTCTTTTTAGAAGTCAAATCCCACTAAATTGCAATTCAATATTAATGTGCCTTTACAGTTTAATCCTTTATGATTAGGGGAGAAATGTAACTAGAGATGGTGTATACTTGATCTCTGAGTGAGCTCATTTAATGGCCATATTATTGAACATTTAGGGGTAATTGATGGGATTTTCCAATTAGAACCAGGTGAGATGTTGGATTGAAAATAATTGCACATTATGAGAGAGTGCTCAAAATTAATTCATTTTGATTCTTACTTGTCATGTGACATGTGTTTGTGTCGACATGGAATTTGTGCATTACAAGGAGAATTTGCATAACGATAAGGGATAAATGGTTGTGAAATAATGATGAGGTTGAGAGGAGTTACAAGTAAGCCTGCCATTATGTGTATGCAACCTATTTTGTGGTTAGAGAATCACCCTCAATATCCTACCATTATAAGGGTAACACATTACAATATTCTCCCATAAAATATGTTTCCCTTCATTTCATTAATACATGGAAATGAGTGCAAGCCTTAGTATAAACACTAATAGCTAAAGCAGAGATAAAAAGAAGAAAGAGAATTGAAGAAGAATCGCTTAAAAGGAAACTCAAGGTTGAGGCTAAAAATGACTTGCTAAGGAAAAAAAATGCAAAATGCAAAAGTTGAGGTAGAAGTAGAGTCATAAATAAAGAAAGTAGTCGAAGAATAATTTAAAAGGAATAAGCTTGAATATGAGACAAAATATCTAGCTGGCAAAGAAGAAGCGAAGAAAAGGAGGATTAAAGAATAAATACAAATGAAAGCTACTAAGGAAGAAGCAGAGAGAAAGAAGAAAGTAAAAGTAGAAGGAAAGGCATAGATATCAAGCATTAACGATTGAATTCAAAGTACTCATGAAAAAAATTGAAGGTAAGGAGGCAAAGAAGGCTATTGAGGAAGAAAGAATGAAGATCAACTAGCTAATAAATGAAAACTCTAAAAATAATAACGACAATGTCCTTTATTGAGATTACTACTAGAAGAGAACTCTAATTTCCCATGGACCCAAACTACAATAGTTCATGCAAAGGGATCAACCTACTAATGAAGTGGTTAGATGCAATATACTTAAAGTTACCCAAAATTTCAAAAAAAAAGAGACAAAAACAAAAGAGAGAATAGATAAAAATAAATAGCTAAGTTCACTTTCCTTTTCAAGGGGGAAACCTTTAAGATCAAAGATCCAAATACAATGTCAATTCTTGACCAAACATTACATAGATTATTACTCTATATATAATGCTTAAATGACTAAATCCCTAACTACTTGTGGTCCCACTATTAATTAGGGTAAACCACCTAGGGGGATTTATTCAATAACGAGGGCCCTTTTACATCAAGTCACCACCCACTAATTATCTAATAGTCCTTATGGTCTTGTACATTGATAAAGTAGGGAGGTTATACTCTTGTGCATTCAAAAACAACATTGTCCTTGTAACACCCTGGTTTTGACCCCGTTTGCATTTAAATAATATGATGTAAATAATCATGGTGTGGAGATCAAGGAAAAAGCCCCACCATCGATTTAGTGTTTATGTTTTGGCGATTAAGATTTAGGCTGATGGTGTTTTTATGCTAGCTGAACGTTATAAGTTTGGACATCAAATTAAATTTGCAATTTTTTTCAATTAAAATCCTACAGCCAGCTATGTCAATGCAGAAAAATGAGACGGGGGCATGGATTTTCCTAAGGATAAGGAGGGGATTGGAAGAGTGGGAAGAAATTCAAAATGGGAAGAGCACCATTTCTGGGGAAAATGTTTTATTTATTTATTTTCTTAGGCAATAAAACACCAAAAAAAATGCCTTCCTGTCCCTCATGCAGTCGTGTTTCACCTTCCCCTCACAATTTTGGACTGTGTTGAACGTTTTGGTAAGGGGGATTCTGACATTCACGCAGCAAGAAAAAAATGCTATGAGTCTTGATCCTTCACGAATTTTTCCTGTTATGTGAATTGCTTTCCTTTTTACGATTTTTTTTTCTGGTAGTTGTTTCCTGAATTTGAATGCCCAGAATCCGATTTGTGTTTTTAAATTGAATGACCAGCAAACGATTTCATTTTTGGTAATTGCAGTAGTCGGTCTGGCTCAGGAAATGCTTAGAAATTTGTAATTGTTGTGTGCATGTATTCCTTGGCTTCTGTTACATTTTGTTAATCCCGGAACTGAGATCACTATGTGTACATCCTCTTTTGACATCTGAACTAATTTGGGGAATGGAGATGGAGTCTAGACTTACTTGATAAAACTAGTGTGTGAAGGAACCTCATAGACCAATCTAGAGGGTTGGTTTTCTTCTTTGCATACCCTGAATAGCACTAAAAAGGAAGGCATGGCCTGAGGGACTGTGGAGCAGAGAAGGGGATGCTTCCTTTTGTTGAGTGTGTCAATGTTCAGAATTCAGGCTAGATCCGGTGTAGGTGTCCATAGCTCTAGGATTGAGCCCACTAGCTTAGAAGTCAGTCTTTCCACCTCCCCGACAACCTGATAAACCCATCTGTTGGCTTGGTTGTGTCTCATATGAATTTTGGCTAAGTGTAAACCACTGTCTGTGACCCAACTAGAAGGATGGATTGGTTGGTAGCCTGATAAACCCATCTGTTGGCTTGGTTGTGACTTGTATAAACTTTGGCTATATGTAAATAACTGCCTGTGTAAGTATGATAAACCCAACTATGTTGGCTTGGCTGTGTCTCAAGTGAATTTTGGCTAAGTGTAAACCACTGTCTGTGTAAGACTGATAAACCCAACTAGAAGGATGGATTGGTTGGTATCCTGATAAACCCATATGTTGGCTTGGCTTTGACTTGTATAAACATTGGCTATGTGTAAATCACTGCCTGTGTAAGTCTAATAAACCCAAATTTTTTGGCTTGGCTGTGTCTCATGTGAATTTTGGCTAAGTGTAAACCACTGTCTGTGTAAGCCTGATAAACTCAACTGGAAGGATGGCTTGGCTGGTAGCCTGATAAACCCATCTGTTGGCTTGGCTATGACTTATATAAACTTTAGCTATGTGTAAATCACTGCCTGTGTAAGTATGATAAACCCAACTGTGTTGGCTTGGCTGAGTTTTATTGTATCCTTGGATATGGGGAAGTATGCTAGTGTTCCTTATTCCTTGGGGAAATCATGCCCAGCTCGGGGGTGGCAGTTTTGCTAAGAGATTGATGAGCACACTGACCTGTGGTTAAGTGGAACATTACAGTGACATAGCTGGTTATGGGACAAGCTTCTGATAAAGATAAGTATCTCTTGTGTTTCAATCCCTGCAACTGTACTTGTTTATAAATTAATATGAAATGATGAATGCTTGAATGAAATGTGTTTTGTTTCAGCTGTACATTTCATGAATGATGCATCTATGTGTGTAATTACTTCAATGAATTTTCTAATTTGTTATGAAGTTAAATCGACTACATTCGTGGTGGCCTGGATGTTGGAAATCATTTTTATAACTAGAAAGTTTCATGAATATATCGATTTTCCACAGATTTTTCCTTCTGCAACTTCCTTTCCATAACCTGCGGGATGTGGAAATGCACCTTGGAGAAGTATGGACTCCACATTTTCCTTTCTACAATTCCCTTTCCACAACTTGCGGGATGTGGGATGCGGAAATGTCGTTTGGAGAAATATTCTTTCTGCATTTCCCTTCTACAATTCGTGGGATGCGGGATGCAGAAATGACTATGGTAAATTTTGATTTACGCAACTTTGATCTCTGCAACGGCCATTTCACATGTGGGATGCGGAATGCAGCATGCGGGATGCAGAATGAGGCATGCGAGATGCAGGCTGTGAGAATGAAATTTGGATATGTTTCTGATTCCACAAGTGAATCTCTCCACACCGATGATTTTCTGCAGGATGATTCTCCACTTTTCGATCTCTCTGCAATTGGGTAAGATAAAGAGTTATACACGGTCTGGATCAGAATGTTAGCAGGAGAAATTTTTGTTTGTGTAGATCTTTAAAGAAAAAAATAAGTGGGAATCATCATACAAATAGAGAATCAGAGATAGGTAACTCAGGGAGAAGAGTTGGGTTGTGTTCTCTCCTCTGCGGCGGGAGGGGACGTGACAGTGTGGTATCAAAGCTGTTGGTTGCAGCATTGGGCCTGAATGGATTGGAAAGGAAATTGGTTACAGTATTGTGCCTCAATGGGTCGAGTTGGACAGTTATAGAGCTATTGGTTAATAGTTCCAACGTATTGTTGGCCACATAACGAAGAAAAAAGGCCGTGGGTAGTGGGCAAGTGATCTCGGTTTTGATTATATTTAATTGTTATCTAACACATTTTTGCAGAATTACAGTCACCTTCAGAAAGGGTAGTGCGATTCTGAATAGTTGGTTCGACCATGAGGAAAGACAATATGAATGATTATGCATGGGACCCCAATGCCCACGAGGAAGATGTTATGGGTGAAAATGTCAGAATTGGAAATGTTGAGACAGAGTCTAAAGGGAGGTGTTAGGATATTTAGACACTTAAGAGTTAGTTAAGATCAACTTGTGTAATATATCCGTTAGGTAAAGTGTGTTTCTTTAGTGTGCATTAGTATGTATTTGTAAATATTCTAATCCGACGGTCACGATATGCTCTAGACATAAAGTGATCCGACGGTTCAACTTCTCTTAGCTCATACCTACCATTGATCCATGGCTTAACACCCGATTGATCTATGATCTCTATTTAAAGAACATAGAGAGTCCTTGGCTAATTGATCGATTATGAGAATCTCATGTAAATTTCTTTCTTTTGCATAATAAATTGCTCCAAGTAGTTATTTGGCTGGGGCCATGGATTGCTTCCCTCTCAAGAGTTTTAACCACGTGACAAACATTGGTGTGTTGATCTGTGATCTATTTGTGTGAAGCAATTGCTCAAGGTGTTCGTTCTTTTGGGAGTATGTTATAGCGGATTTCACCACACTAGGTGAATCACACATTGTATGGCCTTCCCCTGTCCCGCTGCAGACTCATTAGCCCCTATGGACCACTTTTTGTCTTTCGATGTGTCCTTGATCATCCCTAAAAACATAAGAAAAGTGATATACGCGGCTTTTTCCCCGATAACCGTGTACATACGCGGATATTCCCCTTATAGTCGTGTACATTGGGATGTGTGCATAATCCAAATCCTTTTGGAGCATTCCTTGACTTGGATCCGACTCATATGACTCCTGGCCTTCCATATGCCTTGAGATCGCACAGATTCGACCTTTCAGTATCCCTTTGAAAAGCTATATAAGGAACCCCTTGAGACATTGAAAGCATAAGAGAGAATTGAGAGTAACGAAACTATAGTCCATTGTTGCCAGAACTTATGCTTGATTCTGCATCCCTTTGTCCCTTGGAGCACTGTTGTGTTCTTCCCAAGCTTTCCTTTTTCTAGTGAGCTTGCTATCTGAGTGATGGAGGATTGAGGTGGTGGAGGCCCAAGTGGGGGATTCAGTTTCTCCGGTTCGCAGATGTGTCGTCAGAGGTTTTCACTTGTAATCTCTGATTCATATTAATATAAATATCTTTTCCTGTCCAGTAATGTGTATTTGAATGAATATTGTATTCATTGGAATATGTCAAATGCTTTTACGTTATTGATTATATATGCTAGAATAGATCTAACACCATGATATATAGTGTGCTTGTATTGTTTACTTATTGTTGAGGAAGTATTCTATCAATTCAAGCTGAATATTGGAAAGCTCAACGGGGATCTACTTCAACCGTTCGGAATAAGGTACGAGGTTCGATCCTTTGGTGTTAGAAATTTTATTTCTATTGCATATTGGGAAAGATTGATTTCTGGAGTCTAGCTGTCTGTTGTGGTACCCCAAGCCATAGGAATTTCTCTCCGTAATAGAGTACCCTGTGTACCCGAACATGGTATTAGAGCTTTTATGAAGAGTCGCTTCCGTTTTGATCAAGATATGGAACCAGTGTTGCCGAAACTTTGAAAGGGTTTCTAGTTCTATATTTTTTCTGCATTTGTGGCCTATGGGAGCTGTTCCATTGCATCTGAAGTGTCGTTTCCATTGGGAAATAGTTTTCGTTTCACTGAAAACCATTTCCATTTGTTCCAAAAACACCCATTTCGGCAAACCTGAAGGTATAATGTTACAGTGATGGATTTTTTTTTTAAATCTCTCATATTTATCAGTTTTATTAGTAGATATTTATTGTTTTAGTCTCGGACTGTTGCCTTCCCTCGTTGCGTATGCTCTTTGCCATGCACCTTGCGTGATCGCAGCGAATCAAAAATAGAAAAGGAAAGTTTTTTTTCTTATCTTCTCGGCTATGTATGCTCTTTGTCGTGCACCTTGTGCGATCACAACAAATTAGAAATAGTGAGAAAACTTGAAAACATAGACTTTTCGGGTAAGCTAACCAAGATCTAACCCTTTCGTGTGGAAATTTTGTTTTTGTTTTTGTTTTTCGTTTTTTTTTTTTTTGTGATTTGCAGAAAAGAAAAGAAAAACAAGCACGAAGTACGAGAGAGAAGAGTAAAAAAAAAAAAAAAAAGCCTCCTTCCTCTTTCTATTCTTTTACATACCTTTTAAACTTAGCTCACTTGGTCCAAAGTTGCTTTATTCCTTAATAGGTCATGAGTTCAAGTTTTATTAAGCTAATTTTTAGTGCATACAATTTCTATTTTCAAGTTACTTTATTGTAAAAGTGCATCTTACATAAATAAAATAAAATAAAAAGTGAGTCACTTAAGTCTTTTAAATTATTGCTGCACTATTTTAAAAAAATATCATTGTAAAAGTGAACCTCACTTATTCTACAAAAGTGATTCACTTCAAAGCAACTTTATTGTAAAGTGATTGTCAAAGGTTGATCTTGGGAAGAGAGGGGTTCTTTTTTCAGTTGGTCAAGTTAATATATGCCACATCACTATTGGGGACATCTTCAACGTTTTCTTTGATCAAGCATAACTTCATCATCGAAAATCAGTTTTCAGTGCCGTTTTTTTTTAAACCACATATTTTTTTGAGCTCTTTGCATCCAGACAGTTAGTTTCTATTCTTTTAGCCAATATTTTACAGTATGGCCGCTCCTTGTGATATTATACTTACAAGTTCTAACTATTTCTCATGGAAATATCGTATGCAGGATGTCCTGCAAAGTAGGGGACTTTTCAAGATAACCTTAGGGAAAGAAACAGAACCCACCGATGATGATAAAAAAATTAAATGGGTAAATATATGTGATGAAGCTCATGGATTGATTGGGATGTCAATCTCTACTGATTTGCGATTCCACATATCTAGAATTGATGAACTTGATTTAGCTTGGGAAAAGTTAGAATCTGTGTTTGGTAAACACAATAAAATTTGGGGTCATCAACTTGAGAATGAGTTGATTTCCTTGAATCCAGATGATTTTTCATGCATTCAAGACTATTTATCTAAGTATAAAACTCTTAGACTCTTATGTACATAATGCGAGATTAAGAAAGAAGACAAACAATGTATTTATCATATTCTTTCCAAACTTGGACCTGCATATTCTGTTTTTGCATCTACATTCTACTCCATGAAAGAATCATTGAATGTAGATAGCTAGCAAGAGCATAGTCTTGAATCCTTTTGTGATTCCTTAATTAGAGAGCAAGATAAGCTCATTTATATGAGATAGCCTTATCAAGAGCCTAGTCTTGGAATAATTAAAAAATGCAGATACATCTGGGAAAGCCTTATTGTCCCAACAGAAAGAAAAGTCCAAGCCTCCCAAGAAACATAATTTTTGCAATAATAAGCCAAACAACAAGGGCCCCAAACCCTCTCAGTCAGCTCCTTCTTTAAAAAATGGCAAAGGATCCAAGCAAAAAGGAAAGAAGACTGAGCGTCATTGCAATTTTTGTGGAAAAGATAATCATGATGAATCTAAGTGTTTTAAGAAGATGGAAGCCTTGGAAGCATCAATGAAGAAGCACCACATCATCCTAGATTCGTCTTCAGAATCTAACTCTCATGAACATGCACTTTGTGCTTCTGGTTACTTTTAGACTGCATCTTCTTCTTCTACTTCAAATGAATAGCTCATTGATTCTAGAGCATCTTATCATATGGCTAAGGATCAAGCCATCTTTTCTACTATGCATGAATGTAACACCAAACAAATATTTGTTGGTTATGATAGATCTCTAAGTGTTGTAGGATCTGGAACAGTTCCAGTAGAAAATGGCCATTTCAGTGATGTACTATGTGTTCCAAAAATTTCTTATAATTTGTTATCAGTCTACCAAATTACTCATTCGGTTGAAGTTAAACTGTGACGTTTACACTTCACCAAGTTGTAATCAAGGATTTTTAAAATCCTCCAAATCTCCTTGCTACCGGAACTATTGATGATATTACCAGGTTGTACAAATTTAACAAATTTGGTTCATCACCTATTCCTTCAGTTTTGTTGCTCATAGTGATAACTTGAGCAAACTTTGGCATGAGCGATTTGGTCACTTAAATTATCTCTCATTGCAACAACTATGTAAAAACAATATGGTGATTGGTCTTCCGATGGTATCTTACAAGGATGGTGTTTGTTCTGGTTATGTACTCGAAAAACATCATCATGATAGTTTTGAAAAATGTGCCTCTTGGCACGCCTCAGTTCCTTTGGAGCTTGTGCATAGTGACTTGTGTGGTCCTGTTCCATCTGCATCATTTTCTGGTTTCAAATATTTCTTAGCTTTCATTGATGACTACTCCTGATGCACTTGGGTTTACTTCCTAAAACTTAAGAGTGAAGTATTTAACATGTTCTTGGCCTACAAGGCCCTTGTTGAAAAACAATCTGGTCATCAAATTATTAAGTTAAGATCTGACAATGGAGGAGAATATGTTAACAACAAGTTCACTACTTTCTGCACTGAACAAGGAATCCAACAACATCACATTGTTCCATATACACCACAACAAAATGGTGTCGTTGAACGGAAGAAACACACTTTAAAAGAAATGTCTAATTATATGATCCAATCTAAGGGACTAAGTCTTCAATATTGGGTTGAGGCCATAAATTGTGCAAATTACATAGATAATCGCACACCCACTAAAGTTTTACAAGGTATAACACTGGAAGAAGCATGGAGTAAAATTAAACCAGATGTAAGTCACTTTCGTGTGTTTGGTTGTAAAGCATGGGCTCACATTCCAGATGAAAAATGGAAAGCATTGCAACCTAAAAGTGAAAAGTGCATATTTGTTGGATATTCTGAAGATGCAAAAGGTTATAGACTTCTTCAAGCCCATTCACATGATATAATCATTAGAAGAGATGTTCAATTTGATGAAAATATCTTGGCCTATGAGCCTAACTTGGTGGGTGTGCCATCTTTGGCCTACAAGCCTGATTCGACGATTGTGCCTTCTTCTTCTTCTTCCAACTTCCTTGATAGGTTTCCAACTCTAGTTTCTAATGATGACAGTGAGGATTGTTGGGGCGCATACCCCATAGGGGGTAACTCCACGGTTAATTTGTAAATGGAGCGTTGGGTCAAAATAGTCTTAGGGGTGTCAGGGTAAGACAAAACCCTCTC
>LPNX010434327.1:235540-396548 GCA_001517045.1 Pseudotsuga menziesii
AGGATGAAATTCCATCTCCGCCTGCTCATGTTCCTCCAATTGCACCAGTGCCAATACTTCCTCGATAGGTCTGTTCAACATGTGAAGTCGCTGGTGATCTTGTCGGTGATCCTAAAGATCACGTCGAACACATTCTCAGTTTCAATGAGCCTCTTCTCTTTTGGCTCAAGTTTCTGAGAATCATGATCCAAAAACTTTTGCAGAAGCTTCAGGAAATCCATATTGGGATGCAACTATGGATGAAGAATATCGTTCCTTAATGGCAAACGATACTTGGGATCTTGTTCCTCTTCCAAAATGAAGAAAACTTGTCAGATGTAAATGGGTATACAAAACTAAGTATGCATCAGATGGAAGTGTTGAAAGACTTAGGGCAAGGTTAGTTACCAAAGGTTTTTCTCAAATTGAAGGGATTGACTACAATGAAACCTTTGCTCATGTCACAAAAATAAATTCCATCCGCCTTGTTCTTTCCCTTGCAGCCTTACATAACTGGGAATTCCATCAAATGGATGTCAAGTCTACCTTTTTACATGGTGATTTACAGGAGGAAATTTACATGGAACATTCTCCTGGATATGTTCAAGATAAATCTAGCCTTGTCTGTCTCCTTAAGAAATCCTTATATGGCCTTAAGCAAGCTCCTAGAGCTTGGTATGCCAAAATGGATAACTTTCTCCTTGACACTGGTTTTTCTAGATGCCATTCTGACCCCAATGTCTATACCAAGAAAGTAGGAAACCATCTCATCATATTTGTTCTTTATGTTGATGATCTTATCCTTACTGGTAGTGACCCTAAACTTATAACCCATGTGAAATCCAGTCTTAAGAAAAATTTTGAAATGTCAGACTTAAGACATTTGCATTATTTTCTTGGTCTCCAAGTCTTGCAAACCAAAGAAGGAATCTTGCTTTCCTAGTTTAAGTATGCTTGTGACCTTCTTCGTCGCTTCCACATGGAATATTATAAACCAACCCCTTCTCCCTTCTAGTCTGGAGTCAAAATTTATGCCACTTGTACTTCCCCTGAAGTAGATGCCACCTTGTATCTTCAGCTTGTTGGTAGTCTTTTATACTTGACTCATTCCCGTCTTGACCTTTCCTTTTTCGTTGGTCGTGTTGCCCCTTATATGAAAACTCCTCATGAAAGTCACTGGAAAGCAGCAAAAAGAATACTTTGATATATTCGAGGTATAATTTAGTTTGGGATTCATTATAGTACAGGGGGGAAACCTTTGTTGGTTGGTTTCACTAATTCAGATTGGGCTGTCGATCCTAATGATCGAAAGTCTATTGCATGTTATGTTTTCAGTCTGGGATCTAAACCTATCACTTGGGCTTGTAAGAAACAACAAGCACTTGCTCTTTCTTCAGTAGAAGCAGAATATCGAGTTGCAGTTAATGCCATTTAGGAAGCTGTATGTCTTCAATAGATCCTTTCAAAGTTTGGATTCGAGCAATAGAAGCCTACTCCACTTTGGTGTGGCAATCAAAGTGCCATCAAGATTGCCAAATATCCAGTTCTACATAAGCGCAGCAAACACATTGAGCTACACATGCACTTCATCAGAAATCTTGTTCATGATCATGTTCTTGAAATGCTATATTGCCCTGCAGATGATCAAGTTGCAGACATCTTCACCAAGTCTCTTACAGAAGCGAAGTTTTCTAAACTTTGATCTATGTTAGGAGTTCAGGAATGTGGCCTTAAGGGGGGATAGGCTCTAATGCCTCCTTCCTTCTCCTAATAGTCTCACTTTTGTAAATCCTTCAATCCTATCCCAAGTTGTTCTTAAGGGGGGATGTTAGGATATTTAGACACTTAGGAGTTAGTTAAGATCAACTTGTGTAATATATCTGTTAGGTAAAGTGTGTTTCTTTAGTATGTATTAGTATGCATTTGTAAATATTCTAATATGATGGTCACGATATGCTCTAGACATAAAGTGATTCGACGGTTCAACTTATCTTAGATCATACCTACCATTGATCCATGGCTTAACACCCGATTGGTCTATGATCTCTATTTAAAGAGCATAGAGGGTCCTTGGCTAGTTGATCGATTATGAGAAGCTCATGTAACTTTCATTCTTTTGCATAATAAATTGCTCCAAGAAGCTATTTTGCTGGGGATGTGGACTATTTCCCTCTCGAGGGTTTTAACCACGTGACAAACATCGATGTGTTGATCTGTGATCTATTTGTGTGAAGCAGTTGCTCAAGGTGTTCGGTCTTTTGGGAGTACCCTGTGTACCCGAACATGAGGTTTCAAGATACTCCCCCAGAATTTGCAGCCACCATGAGAAGCCTCAGGGTGGAGATACAAAGCTACATAGAAGACAATGAAAGACTTATTAAGGTGCAGGAGGAGTAGAATCGGCTGAATGCAGCCATATTGCATAGTTTGACATACATTCAGAGAAATATGAACTCCGGGGATCGGACAGTAAAGCCAGAAGGAAGTAAGAACACTGCTAGAGGAAGAAAGTAATCTCCTAGTGGGTCGTCTGATTCTGAAAAATCCACTGATGGTTCAAGTTTTTCCTCTCATGAGAATAAAAGGAAGAGACCTCCTAGTGGGTCGTATGACTCTAAAAGACCCACTGAAGATTCAGGCTCTTCATCTCATAGGAGTAGGAGGAAGATGCGTTAGCAGAACTGCTCATGAGTTGAATTCAGGAATTCAAAGTCGTCTACCTTCAATGGTGAGGTAAAGACTGGTCAAGAAGCTGAAGCTTGGCTTCTGGGAATAAAAAAATATTTCCAAGTCCAAGATTGTTTTGGAAATATGAAAGCTCCAGTAGCCATTTTCAATCTGATAGGAAGAGCATCTATTTGGTTTGAACACTTCAAGAAAGTAAAGAAGATAAATGAAAGTAAGATTATCTGGAAACAGTTCCAGAAATATTTCAAGTAGAAGTACCTCTCTGATGAGTACTATGATGATAAAATCAAAGAATTCCATGAGCTGATATTGGGACATCAAACTATGGAGGATTATGCAAACAAGTTCTTGGAACTGCTGAGGTATGTCAGGTATATTAAGGATGAGAAGGTAAAAATCCAACGCTTTATGAGTGGATTGCCTCAGTCCTACAAATAACGAATTGAGTTCTATGAACCCAGAACTCTGGAGGAGGCGATAAGAAAAGCTAACTTGCTAAGTATTGCTACGAGAAAAGAAAGAGAAAACATGACTACCAGAAGGTGTGGAAGAACAAGATGAACAACAATTCTGATCAATGGAAGAGAGGTTTCTAACCTCCTAACTTCCATAATCAATAGAAGAAACCATTCCAAGATGAGAAGCAGCTAGCCAAAGTAATGGGAGAAAGGCCAAGAGAACCGCAGCAGAACAGAGAACCACTTCAATGCTAGAAATGTGGAGTACCCCACATATGTCGAAACTGCCCACTGGAGAATGAGAATGCAAGGCCAACATACAATATTCAAGAGGTAGAAATAGTAGGCCAAGTATCAAGGGCCGTACCTAGAATTTATGCAGCACTGGAAGACCACCAGGTAGATCACCAGTCAAAGGTGGTTGAAGTTGCAGGTATGAATGTTGAGCAATCTATTTCTATTTTGATTGACCTTGGTTATACTCATAGTTATATTTATCCTAGAGTAGTGGAGGTTTGTGCTCTTAGGAAATCAAAGCATAGAAAGTCATGGTTAGTTCATATAGCCACTGGAACTAAGAGAAAAGTTAATGAAGTGGTGGAGAAATGTCCATTGGTGATAAATGGACTGAAAACTTGCATAGATATGAATGTTCATGGATATGAATGTCCATTCGGTTCTTATGATTCCCTTGCTGAGAATTGATGACCTCTTTGATCAAATGAAAGGAGAAAAGGTATTTTCCAAGATTGACTTGAGGTCTGGTTACCATCAGGTGAGAATCAAGGACGAGGACATTCATAAGACAACCTTCGAAACAAGGTATGGACATTATGAGTTTTTAGTGGTACCATTTGGTCTCACAAATGCACCAGCAACATTTATGTGCCTTATGAATAGTGTCTTCAGCAGTTCTTTGGACAAATTCATTCTTGTTTTTCTTGATGACATTCTTGTTTATTCTAAAAATGAAGAAGAGCATGAAGAACATTTGAGACTAACATTCAAAATTACTCAGAGAACGTCAGTTGCATGCAAAGCTGAGCAAGTGTGACTTCTATAAAGATAAAATTCAGTATTTGGGTCACATTATTTAAGAAGAGGGTATATCCGTGGACCGTGAAAAGATTGAAGCTATCAAGAATTGTCCTACTCCAAAGAATGTTACAGAGGTAAGATCCTTTATGGG
Organism: Pseudotsuga menziesii; assembly: GCA_001517045.1. Classification (NCBI taxonomy): domain Eukaryota; kingdom Viridiplantae; phylum Streptophyta; class Pinopsida; order Pinales; family Pinaceae; genus Pseudotsuga; species Pseudotsuga menziesii. Next base: position 239,855 of record LPNX010434327.1, read on the forward strand.
GATTGTAGGATATTATAGGAGATTCATTGAAAGATCCTCCAAGGTTGCACATGCTATCACTTCTTTGCAAAGGAAGGGGATAAAGTTCAAATGGACCTCGAAGTGAGAAGAAATTTTCCAGCGGTTAAAGTATCTTCTCACCAGTGCATCGGTCTTAAAAGTTGCGGACCCAAACAAATATTTTGTGGTATGTACGGATGCATGCAGTCAAGGACTTGGAGGATTTCTTATGCAAGACAACCACGTGATATGCTATGAATCCAGAAAGCTGAAGGAGCATGAGAGGAATTATGCCACTCATGATCTAGAACTTGCAGCCATAATACATGCTCTCAAGATGTGGAGGCATTACTTGACGGGCATAAAATTTGAGTTAAGGACAGACCACCGTGGTCTGAAATATTTGTTTGATCAACCTACTCTAAATCATCTAGACAAGCTAGATGGATGGAATTTTTTATGTGAGTTTGATTTTAAAATCAAGCACATAAAAGGAAAAGAGAACAAGGTAGGTGATGCACTCAGTAGAAAGGTGCAAGAGATGCATGTGGCATCTATTAGTAATTTCCAATCAGATTTGAGACAACAAATTATTAATCATAATGCTAAAGATGAAATGTATGTGTAGGTAAAGGACAAATTACAAAAGCAAAGCCTTGAAAAGAAGTATGAAGCTTATAAGTTAGAAGATGATGGACTTCTTACTTATAAGAGCATAATGTATATTCCAAATGTGGCATATTTGAGGAGGGTTGTTATGGATGAAATCCATCAAACTCCATATTTTGGTCACCCGGGATATCAGAAGACAATTGCTACAGCAAGGAAGTAGTACTTTTGGCTAGGCATGAAGAAGGACATGGCTGAATATATTTCAAGGTGCATGAAGTGTCAATAGGTAAAGGTGGAGCATCAACACCCAACAGGTTTGTTACAGCCTTTGTCGATTCCATAATGGAAATGGGAAGTTATTTCCATGAATTTTATTATAGGATTTCCGATGAATTGGAGACAACATGATTCCATCATGGTTGTGGTGGACAAGTTGACAAAGGTAACGCATTTTATACCAGTAAATTCCACACATAATACTGATGATATTTCTAATATTTTCATGAATTTTTTTTTAAATTGCATGGATTTCCTAAGGCAATAGTCTCTGACAGAGATGTTAAGTTCACCTCTAATTTTTGGAAAGGATTGTTTGTAGACTTGGGGACAAATTTGAATTTCAACACTGCCTACCATCCTCAGACTGATTGTCAGACCGAGAGAGTTAATCAAGTGCTTGAAGACATGTTTCACATGTATGTGATCGACAAACCATCCAAGTGGGAAGACTATTTACACTTGGTAGAATTTTCTTATAACAATGGACAGCACGCATCCTTGGGGATGAGTCCATATGAAGCTTTTTATGGAAGGAGGTGCAGAACACCAGTAACTTGGGATAACCTAGTGAACAGAGTTTTGATCGGTCCATAATTGCTCAAGGAGATGGAGCAAGAAGTTGTAAAAATTAGATAGAATCTAAAGGCATCCTAGGAACAACGGGAAATCTATGTAGATAAGCATAGGGTTAACAGATAGTTCAGTATTGGGGATCATGTTTACCTCAGGGTGAAGGAAAAGAAAAGTTCCTTGAAGCTTGGGAGTTGTGCCAAGCTATCTCCTAGATACTATGGGTCATTTGAAGTGCTTGAAAGAATAGGACCAGTTGCATTAGACTTACATTTCTTGCTAGCACTAGGGCTCATAATGTTTTTCATGTTTCTTTTCTTAAGAAATATGTACATGATCCTAACCATGTAATAAATTGGGATGTGATGCAGGTGGAACCAGAGGGAGAGTTCCTAATTGAGCCTATGCACATCCTCGCCAGGAAGGTCACAATGCTCCGGAACCAAGCAATAGGGAAGGTAAAGGTGCAACGGGAGCACTACGGTCCTGAAGAAGCTACATGGGAGCTGGAGGATACCATGCAACTGGCACATCCATTTTTGTTCAATTCTTCATATTAATGAGGGCAGTACCAACAAACCATTTTTGTTCGATGTTGTAAAGCACTAAGGACAGCGTTGTTGAGGGGGAGGTGAATGTAACACCCCAGTTTTGACCTTATTTGCATTTAAATAATATGATGTAAATAATCATGGTGTGGAGCTCAAGGAAAAATCCTCACCACCGATTTAGTGTTCATGTTTCAGTGATTGAGATTTAGGCCGATGGTGTTTTTATGCTAGTTGAACATTATAAGTTTGGACATCATGTTAAATTTGCTATTTTTTTTAATTAAAATCCTACACCCAGCTATGTCAATGTAGTAAAATGAGATGGGGGCATGTTTTTCCCTAAGGATAAGGGGGGGATTTGAAGAGTGGGCATAAATTTGAAATGGGCAGAGCACCATTTCTAGGAAAAATGTTTTCTAAAATTTTCTTGGGCAAGAAAACACCAAAAAAAACGCCCTCCTTTCCCTCATGCAGTTGCGTTTCACCTTGCCCTCATGATTTTGGATTGTTTTGAGCATTTTGGCAAAGGGGATTCTGGCATTCACGCAACAAGCAAAAACCGCTCTGAGTCTTGATCCTTCACGGATTTTTCCTGTTCTGTGAATTGTTTTCCTTTTTTCGATTTTCTTGTCTGGTAGTCGTTTCCTGAATGCGACTGCCCAGAATCCGATTTTTGTTTTTGAATTGAATGACCAACAAAGGATTTCAGTTTTGGTAATTGCAATAGTCGGTCTAGCTCAGGAAATGCTCAGAAATTCGTAATTTTTGTGTGTGTGTATTCCTTGGCTTCTGTTACGTTTTGTTAATCCCAGAACTGAGATCGATGTGTGTACATACTCGTTTGACATCTGAACTGATTTGGGGAATGGAAATGGAGTCTAGACTTGCTCGATAAACCTAGTGTGTGAAGGAACCTCATAGACCAATATAGAGGGCTCGTTTTCTTCTTTGCATACCATGAATAACACTGGAAGGGAAGGCATGGCCTAAGGGACTATGTAGAAGAGAAGGGGATTCTTCCTTTTTTTGGGTGTTTTAATGTTCAGAAGTCAGGATAGATCCAGTGTAGGTGTCCATAGCTCTGGGATTGAGCCCACTAGCTTAGCAGTCAGTCTTTCCACCTCCACGATAGCCTGGTAAACCCATATATTGGCTTGGTTGTGTCTCATGTGAATATTGGCTAAGTGTAAACCACTATCTGTGACCCAACTGGAAGGATGGCTTGGCTAGTAGCATGATAAACCCATCTGTTGGCTTGGCTGTGACTTGTATAAACTTTGGCTATGTGTAAATCACTTCATGTGTAAGTCTGGTAAACCCAAATCTGTTGGCTTGGCTGTGTCTCATGTGAATTTTGGATAAGTGTAAACCACTGTCTGTGTAAGCCTGATAAACCCAACTGGAAGGATGGCTTGGATGGTAGCCTGATAAACCCATCTGTTGGCTTGGTTGTGACTTGTATAAAAATTGGCTATGTGTAAATCATTGCCTGTGTAAGTCTGATAAACCCGACTCTGTTGGCTTGGCTATGTTTCATGTGAATTTTGGCTAAGTGTAAACCACTGTTTGTGTAAGCCTGATAAACCCAACTGGAAGGATGGCTTGGCTGGTAGCCTGATAAACCCATATGTTGGCTTGGCTGTGACTTGTATAAACTTTGGATATGTGTAAATCACTGCTTGTATAAGTATGATAAACCCAACTATGTTGGATTGGCTGAGTTTTATTGTATCCTTGGCTATGGGGAATTCTGCTAGTGTTCCTTGGGGAAATCATTCCCAACTCGGGGGTGGCAATGTTGTTGAGAGATTGATGAGCACACTAGCCTATGGTTGGGTGGAACGTTGCAGTGACATAACTGGTTGCGAGACACGATTATGATAAAGATAAGTATCTCTTTTGTTTCAATCCCTGCAACTGTACTTGTTTATAAATTAATATGAAATGATGAATTCTTGAATGAATTGTGTTGTGTTTCAGCTGTATATTTCATGAATGATGCATCTATGTGTGTAATTACTTCAATGAATTTTCTAAATTGTTATGAAGTTAGATCGACGGGATTGGTGATGGACTGGATGTTGGAAATCAGTTTTATACTTAGAAATTTTCATGAACAGATCGATTTTCCGCATATTTTTCCTTCCACAAATTCCTTTCTGCAACTTGCAAGATGCGGGATGTGGAAATGAACCTTGCAGAAGTTTGGACTCCACATTTTCCTTTCTGCAACTTGTGGGATGCGGGATGAGGGATGCGGAAATGTCATTTGGCAAAATCTGCTTTCCGTAATTCGCGGGATGCAGGATGCGGAAATGACTATGGTAAATTTTGATTTCCGCAACTTTGATCTCCGCAGCGGCCATTCTGCATGCAGGATGCAGAATGCAGAATGTGGCATGTGGGATGTGGTGTGTGAGAGTGAAATTTTGATATGTTTCTGATTCTACAAGTGAAACTCTCCGTACCGTTGATTTTCTGCGGGATGATTCTCCATCGTTCGATCTCTCTACGATTGGGGAAGATAAAGAGTTATACACGGTATGGATCAAAATGTTAGCAGGAGAAATTATTTCTTGTGTATATCTTTAAAGAAAAAAAAGAATGGGGAATCATCATACGAATGCTGAATAAGAGATAGGTAACTCAGGTAGAAGAGTTGGGTCGCATTCTCTCCTCTAGTGCAGGAGGGGACGTGACAGTCCTCAAGGCTAGAGATAGGGAAACTACTACAAAATGGATGACAGTTTCCAAGTATCATTTTCTGGTGAGGTATCCTTCCATCGAATCACTATTAATGTAGTTGGAACTCTGAGTCGAACAAAAGTTTGGTCATACACATTTTACCAAAATACTTGGAATAATATATAAAAAGCCATTTATATAAAAGATTATATGTATAAAGTATGGATAAGATATGATATTTTACATGATAGAATTTCCCGTATATATAATAATTAAAGGGCCTTTAATGCAACTCTTCATAAAGAGTTACACTTTTTCACTAATTATTATTATATTATTGTTTTTTGTTTTTATTATTATTATGATTAATATTTATATTTATATATATTGCATTATGTTATATTTTTATATAACATTGCCTTCTAGTTCAGGATGCTTTGTCCTCAAAGCATACCTTATAAAACTTATTTATAACCATGGGTTATTTCATAATACCATGTGTAGTTTTATGAATTTTATTCTTTAATTTTTTTTCTCTCTTCTAGATAATTCTTTTTCCCACTTCTTCTTTATAATATTTTTTCTTACTTCATGGTCTCTTCTTGATATTTGGAGTGGAATGAATACTTCTTCAATGAAATTCGAATGGCCAAAGCCAATTTTTTATTTTTACCTGAGAAACTCTGAATATGGATGGCTAAAAGTCACTATGATGTAAAAGACCTAAATTCAAGGAAACCTTGACAATTTTGGCCACAAGCCCGAATCAAATTCACTCTGATACCAGATGACCCGAACAAAAGTTTGCTCACACACGTATTACCAAAATACTTGGAATAATATATAAAAAATCATTTAGATAAAAGAATATATGTATAAAAGTATGAGATAAGATATAATATTTTACAAGATAGAATTGTCTGTATATATAATCATTTAAAGCCCCTTTAACGCTACTCTTCATAAAGAGTTACACCTTTTCACTAATTATTATCATATTATTATTGTTTGTTTTTATTATTATTATGACTATTGTTTATATTTACATATATTGTATTATGTTATATTTTTATATAGCAAACTCATCAATTCTAACCCACAACTTTTTTTAAATAGGACAAATGAAATAGTAGGTGGATCTTAGAGTGTGCCAAGAGTGCTAATTTCTAAGCCACCTGCACAATGTGCCTTTGAACAATATGATATGGGTCGTATGACTTTAGTGTAATATTTTGATGTACTTTAACTTTGATAGAGGTTGGAGCTGAAAAAAAAATTGGTCACCTTCTACAAATGAATTCTCTGCTTCTAGTCTACTTGTTGCTTCATGCAATTTTAGGCCATTGCCAAATTTTCCTTAAGTGTGCAAAGAGTGACATTACGATTATGAAGTAGAGTATTGAATTCATGTACTATGGATGCAACTGGTAGATAATAAACCACAAAGGGAGGTTGTTGGCCATAGACCAATTATTATGGTGTCATTTTTGTAGCCTCATGATAAGTGGTATTATACCACCATCCTACCAAAGGTAACCACTGTTTCCACTACTGTTACTTTTCATATGCACAGCATTAAAAATGGGTTTCAAGACACTTGTTGACTACTTCTCTTTGGCCATATGTTTAGGGGTGATGAGATGTGATTATTTGCAACCAGGTGCCATGTATTTTAAATATTTATTTCCAACATTTTCTAGTGAACATGGGATCAAAATCTGACACAATGGAGGTAAGCATGCAATGTATTTGGTAAATATGGTCTATAAATATTCAGGTAGTCATTTTTGGTTCAAATGGGTATTAGAGTGAAAAAATGGATCATATTTGGAAAGTCGATCAACTACTACCATAATGACTAATTTGTTACATGCTTTTAGAAGACCAACAATAAAATCCATGGAAATGTTAGTCCAAATTGTGGTTGGTATTTGTAATGGTTGCAATGCCCTGGGAATTTTCACTATCTCGCGTTTGTTTCTTTGGAAAGTTTCTCGTTATGCCACAAAAGTAAGTATATCCTTATTCATGCCTTCCCAAAAGAAGGACCCTATCATGTGCACAATTGTTTTTAAATCCTGAGTGACTTGCGAGGGGTGATGAATGTATCTATACTAATATTGTATATTTTAAAGAAGAGTTAGGTACCAAATAATGGTAACCTTTATACTACAATGTATATTGATGCCAAGTGTAACCCTGGGGAGGGTTGGGATCTTTTTGAAGTCGCTTGATGAGATGAGATGTAGCAACATTGGTTAGCCATTATTGACATGCCTTCTCTAAAAATTCAGTTACCACAGAGGATAAGGAGAATATTGATTACTCTTCCTCACGTTTCCTTTTCATTTCATATACCATAACATTGTATTTTCCATTTTTGTATATGATCTTGTAATCATATCCAGACATCTCAATGAACCATTTATGCTTATGTAGGGATGATAACCTTTGTTCCATTTTTTTTTTAGGTTGTGGCTATTGATATTGATCAGGAAGAGATGCCCTATAACATATGGTTTCCATGAGTCAAGTGCATGTATAATGACCATCATTCCTTTCTCATATGTATACTTTCCCAAATTCTTGTCACACAACCGCTTACTAGTGAAATATGCTAAGGATCTTCCATCTTACATTAAAATTGCACCCAAATTTTTTCTAAAAGCATCACATTCCAATACAAAAGTATGATTAAAATAAGGCATGTATAAGACTGGGGTGGTGCCTATGGTTTTCTTTAAAATTGAGAATGTTTTTTTTTTATGTCGCTTCATTCCATGCAAAGGCATTTTTTATTAGAAAGGTTGTCAATGGGGCTGCAATTTTACCATAGTTCTTTGTAAACTTCTTGTATAATCTTGTAAGGCCTAAAAAAACACATAAGTTATTCAAGGTTTTAGGGAGGGGCCATTTTTGCATTTCCAAAATCTTCTTGGAGTTGACACTCACCCCATCTTTTCCAACAATGTGATCCAAATATTCTACTTACGAGACCCCAAAAGCATAGTTGGAGCATTTAATGAACAACTAATTGTATAAAAGGAGTTGCAAGGATTTATCAACATGTTGTACATGTCAAAACCCCAAATTTTCCGAAAATTTTAAAAATTTTAAAATACAGATAATTTTTCATAAATGCAGTCAAATAATTGTTTAATTAGTTATATGTTAATGAATTCATTATCTGAATTATCTACTTGATTATGTTTATCTTATAGAACAATTCTTTTTCAGTTTAATGACTTGTTTTCCTTTGTGACCACAAAGTGGAACTGTTTTGGTGATCTGGGGCTTACTTAGCTTTGAGCTAACGCAGAAAGTTTACCTGCTCTTACAGACTTACAGGTAAGAAGATCCGGTGCTGCTTGTCAATAATCTTAAAGCATTCAGATATTAGTACGTCGCAAAAATAATAGCACAGTAAAAGAATATAAATGCTTTTCAATTTCATCTGCTTTTATGAGGTAGTACCTTTAAATCGTTATTCTCTTTAAAGACGTCATGGAAAACAAGATCTAGTCCTATCCGTGTTAGTGATAGTTTCTCTCTTTCTCTAGTTGTAGTTTATAGTTTTTATGGAGTACCAAACTCTGCGATTTTTACCAAGGTTTAACATGGTTGTCGTGTGTACATGTCTTAAATATTTCTTTACATGCAGGTTAAAAGATGGCAGAAATATTACGTTAAGAGTCTATCTTAAATTGTAAATCTATACCATGTGTGTTAGGTTAGATTTGATTACTCCATGGAATGTGAAAGTAATGCGCAACAATAAAAAGTCTTTATACCTTTAATCTAACTTCCAAAACTTTGACAATTTGAATGGATTATCTCTCCGTTACATACTGCTAACCATTGAACTAAGTTAGTGTGAAAGAACCTAATCCTTCTGTGCATAACTTTATGCGGATGAAATGACCCAGTTAAGGTTATTAATCGTCAAAGATTACCTAAATTCAAGCTTGATAGTTGCAATAATGTTTAACATTTTTGTTTGCAACTTAATAGTTTATACAACAATAACTGCTTAAAGGCATAACTAGAGTTAAATTGCTCACGATGGATATCTTACCATAGACAGGTTTATGAATTTCCTTTTATAATTATTAAAGACATATCCTTAATGGGTTTATAACCATTCAAGAATGATTTTCATGTTAGTCTAATAACGGTGAGTAAAAATGGCCCTGCCCTTAATGAGTCTTAAGGCATAACTTGCATTGCTGAATCTTTAGTTAAATAATAAGTGGCATAATCTTTGCCATCATTATAATAGTTTGTTGAAAGATTAATTTGCAAGGCATAGAGAAAAGGGTCATAAGAATGGAATGCGCCAATAGAGAAACTATGGTTTTAACTTTAATCTAAGTTTTATAAACTTTTATTATATGTTTCCATTACATGTATAATGTGCTAGTCGAGCGTTGATATATATATTCATGTTATGATATAACTTCACTTTTGTACTAAGGTTTCTTTGGTTTAAATTTATAGCGTGAAGGTTGGGTTGACATTTAGTATCGACGAACCTTGTAGAAACTTCGCCCATCGCATGATTTGGATGAGAATCAATTGAATGATTGATTGCCGGAACTATACAGTTCTTACCCACTGCATGCAAATAATTAGTTGGCTACATGGACTCGTTGTAGCCATTTGTTGTGAGGTTAAAAGGGAAGTCTCAAACCCTAGCTTTGACATTACCTCCGTCGCCTTTGGGCCTCCTGCCGCTCTGCTACGATGTTCTTGTCTGCATTGTCACTTGCATCTTGTTGCTGGTAGTCTTCCTGCTTGTTTTACACCTCGTGAGCTCATCCCGAATGCACAGTAGAGAAGTGTTGTCACCAAAATGTTTGTTGTTTGGGCATAGGTCAGTGGTTCTTTCTTCAGGATTTCACCATCGTAGCTAGCTCAATCCCAAATCTTTTGACTGTAAATAGTTTCCTTCCTCTTTGTCTTAGCACTAAGAGTCGTGGTCTTTCGTTTCAGAGTTGCTGGGCATAGGGTTTCTCCGCCGAGTAGTTTCTTTGGTTGAATATGAAGTGACGACCCAAGCGTATTTACTTGCTGGGATTGCTGCTCCTATTCTCAGTCGCTCTTGGTTGTTACTGTGTTAGTAACTCCTTCTTTCTTGCAGCAGATGAAGGGTTTCATTTTCCTTGCGTTGGTGGTTGCTCTACTGCTTGTGGGTGGTCGTGCTTCAGTAAAATTCTAGGTAAGAATGCTATTAACCCTTCCATTAGCTTCGCAGTTTTGTTTTATTACACAAATGTTTACTTTGGATACAAGTTTTAACATTGTCGTTTCTTCATTGTTCACAAGTGTGGGCTCGACCTTCTATGTAGACAGAGCAAGACTGGAATAGCTGCTAGCTTACGGTAAGCCTTGGACTCTCCATGGAAGTTCTACCTTGTCCACTCCCTTATGGGATATTTACGGGTTGGTCGTCGTGGCCTGTAAAACCCTTGCGGTTTTTGGTTTGCCTGATTAATTGGTTCGTTGTTTTAATGGATGTTGAAACCCTTTCTTTATGCGGGGTTCTCCGGCTTAGGCCGTAACTATAAATTTTGATTTGGTTATAGTTACTTGTGTATAAAAGTATAAATGAAAGTAGGCCGGTAAAGCCTTACTCTGTAAATTTTGTTTTAAGCCGTGAGTGCATTAAACTGAGTTAAACTCTTTCAGTTTATTATTTCTGCTGTACATTTTGATACTAGTAGGGTTTTACCCTAACTCGAAGATATAAAAAGTATTTAGAGTTTCTTTAAAAAAAATATCTTTTATTTACAATCCACTTCAGTAATTTGTTGGGTTATTGTTTATGTTGTATAATGGTGGGTTAAGCTCGGTGAATCGAGCATATTATTACTCTGTTGGTTTATTTCCCGCCCGTTATCGCAAATGAGTTTTACCCTGTAATATTATTTAATTATTACCTGCTAGGGTTTATGTACATTATTTTTATATTAGTTTACTTTATTATAATAAAACCTGTAGATGTTGTTATATAATTTTTAACCTTCGGAATATAAGAACTTCATGTTTTTAGTGATGTACTTATGTAACTGTCAGTTACATATTTTGAGTACAGAATTTATATTTTATTTAATGTTTACTATAATGGGATAAGAACATTACTTTATTTACATAATAATACTATTCCTATAATTATATATTACCTTTATACTTAGTCCATATAAGGTGTATAATAAGAAAGTGTTTGGCTATTATATTTTTATGCTTTCTATATTAATTACTTTATGAGAAGTTCCTTCTATATTCTAAATATTCTATGTTACCCTATTTATGTTATCATATTAGTATTTGTAAAAAATAAAAGAAATAACAAACTAAGTAGTTGTATCTTTATAATTAACTTCAGATTTATCTATACTTTCATACAGTTTGATTGCAGTAAATACAATAGTTATTTGTTCTATACAAGAAAGAAGTAATCTGTAGGGATGAAAAGCATTTTTATTTATCCTAGCACTATTCATTTTAGCTATTAGATTCTTTCCTTTGTTTCAAAATAAAATAATAAAGTTACTGAAATAAAAACTGTATAAAGAACTGTTTATCTATCGAGACCTGCTTCTGTTAGTAAAGAAATATAGCTTCTTTCCTTTTACTAAAATCTGACATTCACAATCTAAGTCTAACCCTAACTCTACTCCATGTACAGAATGCTATTTCTTCTGATAACAAAATGAAAGTAAACATTCTCTTAAACAAACTAACATCTTATTCTATAATTGCATCATACTTTCTTTATATAAATTCACCACCTGTGCTAGAGTATGATCTAGATTACTCCAGATGAGGAAAAACACAGGTAGGTTTTGTTTCTCATTATAATTGACCTCATTACTAAACAAACTAAGTTATCCTATCCTCTAATTTTTTACATCATAAACTGCAATTGCATCATTCAATCATACACAGATAATAACACATAAATTAATAAATAACAGAACCTGTTCTTAGAGCTTGGACAACAATAGCAATGTGAGGCCATTCCTCCCTACCAACTCCTGGAGAGTGTTCAAACATCGACTCCTCAGGACCCTCGAGCTTGATCTGGTCTCCCTGGCTGGAACTAGGTGCAACAATAATCAAGTACTAGTCCTGAGACTCAATACCAGTCCTGAACTTATCAGTCAATTTCTCTCAGCTAGAAAGCTATATCAGACCAAGTTACTGCAGTTTATCTCTCAAAACACCTTCCTTACAGTTTTCCCTTTTCCCCAAAGAATTCCTTGAAATGCATTCCACCTGAATGATTCTTCTCTTGGAAAATATCTGAGCAACCTCATCTCGCTACATTGGTTACTTTTAAAATATTGCCTAGGTCTTTTTGGGTTAGTTGTCATTAATTTAACCACCTGCTCTGATCCCACTTTCTTGGGGGATCATGACCCCAAATGTAGGGAAGTTGCCACCTACAACATAGGAAGTGTTTGAGGATGCTGCCACTTGTCTTTTTCTCTCCACCTAGTTCCTTCCACCAATTTGACCAGTAACACTCTTATTAACAGCTCTCCCAAGCTGTTGTCTCCACTTTTTATTTATTAAAAATAAAATATTCATAATTACATTTCGCATCTTTTGACTCTACTGAGTCATCAGTTTCTATTTAGAATTAAATTTAACATAATGTCTTAGGAATCAAATTAAAACAATTAACGTTATTTTACAAAAGTGGGGTATGTGACATACACACCCCCTTAAAATGTAACATCGTCCTCGATGTTACTTATTCTTCATCTTCCGGGATCCCCTGGAACAGATTTGGGTATGCTTCCCGCATCCTACTTTCCAGTTCCCAGGTGGCCTCTTCAAGACTAAGGTGCTTCCATTGCACCTTCACCTGTCCAATGGTGCGGTTCCACAGGGTAATTTCCCTCCTCCCGAGGATACAATCCAGTTCCACTAGAATTTCTCCTTCTAGTTCCACCTGTACAACATTCCAATCAACCACATGAGTAGCATCATGAACATACTTCTTCAAAACAAAGATATGAAAAACATTATGTACTTTCAAGTTGGGTGGTAATGCTAGTTGGTAAGCAACTTGACAAATCCTAGATAAAATTTCAAATGGACCACAATAACGTGGTGCCAACTTTGCACAACTTCCCAGTCTCAAAGAGCTTTTCTTGGGCCTTACCTTGATGAATACATGTTAACCTACCTGGAACTCCTTTGGAGTTCTTTTAAAGTCTGCTTGACTCTTTTTCCAATCCTGTGCCACCTTCAAATTTCCCTGCACTTGCTTCACAATTTCCTCCATTTATTTCAACAATTCTGGTCCTAACACTAATCTATCTACTGGATTATTCCATGAGATAGGAGTGTTGCATTTTCATCCATATAAAATTTCAAATGGACTAAATTTAGCTGATGACTGATAGTTATTATTATACGCAAATTCTGCTAAATGTAGATAATCTTCCACCTACCTGGCTGATCTTTCACATACATTCTCAATAAATCCTCCAGTACCTGATTCACTCTTTCAGTTTGTCCATCTGTTTGAGGATGGAAGGAGGTACTGAAATTCAATGTTGTATTTAATCCTTTAAACAAGGACTTCCAAAAGTTTCATGTAAACTTAGGATCCCTGTCTGAGATTATAACCTTCAGTACTCCATGTAACCGAAAAATATGCTTTAAGAATATATCAGCTATATTGGCATCCTTGTAAGTAGTTTTAACAAAAATAAAATGTGATGCCTTGCTTAACTTATCGACCACTACCATAATAGAGTCATTTTGATTTTGATTTCTGGGCAGTCCACTAATAAAATCTAAGCTAATCACTTCCCATTTCCAGCTAGAAATAGGCAAAGGTTGTAGCAAACCAGCTGGATGCTGGTGTTTGGTTTTCACCTGTTGACATTCTAAACACCTTGCGATGTATTCAGCTACTTCAGTTTTCATATTAGGCCAGAAATATTCTTTTCTTAGTTTGGTTACAGTCTTTTGATAGCCTGGGTGTCCTGAATATGGTGTTTTATGGACTTCGTCCAGAATTAACAACTTAACCTTAGGCACATTAGGTACATTCAGTTTATCTTTAAATAATAAAAATTCATCTTCATTTAAACTATAACCTTTTATTAAGCTTTCTGTAGGTTCTTCTTTAGCTGTAATTTGCAATTTCTGATAAATTTCATCTTGTTTTACCCATTCTTTAAGCTGTTCATTTAAATCAGAAGCATAAGTGCTGATTGCTGCTGTAAAGTTCAGCTTTGCGTTCCTGCTTAATGCATCAACCACCTTATTTTGCTTACCCTTTATATGCTGGATTTCGAAATCATATTCACTTAAGAAGGCTAACCACCTAGCTTGTCTAGCGTTTAAATTAGGCTGATCTAGGAGATATTTCAGTCCTTTATTATCAGTCATTAGAATAAATTTTCTGTCGATTAAATGATGTCGCCACATTTTTAATGCATGTATTACAGCTGCCAGTTCTAGATCATAAGTTGTGTAATTCTTTTTGTGAATTTTTAACTTTCTAGACTCATAGGCAATGACATGCCCTTCTTGAGTTAGAGCACCGCCTAAGCCATCATTACAGGCATCGTTGTATACTACGAAGTCTTTATTAGGATCTTCTATTCTTAGAATAGGTGCACTAGTCAATAGAGTTTTTAACTTCTTAAAACTTTCTTCACATTTTGAGTTCCAATCAAATTTCTTTCCTTTATTTTGTAAGGAAGTTATCGGATTTTCTATCCTTGAAAAGCCTTCAATGAATCTCCGGTAATAACCGTTAATTCCCATGAGCGACCTAACATCCGTTACATCTTTAGGAACCGGCCAATCTTCGATTGCCCGTATCTTTTCAGAATCTACTGAAATTCCTTCCTTAGTCACTACGTGACCTAAGTACTGGATTTCATCCTTAAAGAAGTCACACTTACTAAACTTCACGAAGAGTTGTTGTTCTCGCAACTCTTGTAAAACTATTTTTAGGTGTTCTTTATGTTCTTCTTCCGTTTTTGAGTAAATTAGGATGTCGTCGATAAACACGACCACAAACTTATCTAAATACTTATGCATTATATTTTTCATTAAGCACATAAAGACAGCTGGGGCGTTAGTAAGCCCAAATGGCATTACGACAAAATCGTAATGTCCATACCTTGTTCTAAAGGTTGTCTTGAAGATATCTTCATCTTTAATTCTTACTTGATCATATTCTGACCTCAAATCTATCTTTGAAAACACCGTGGCTCCACGTAGTTGATCAAACAGATCATCTATGCGGGGAAACGGATATCTATTTTTAATAGTCATCTTGTTTAGCTGACGGTAGTCTATGCATAATCGCATAGTTCCATCTTTATTTTTAACAAAGATGACCGGTGCTCCCCAAGGAGACACACTAGGTCGGATGTACTTTTTATCAATTAACTCTTTTAACTGTGATTTTAACTCATTAAGTTCTAAAATGTTCATTCGATAAGGAGCTTTTGAGCTAGGTACCGCACCTGGTACTAGCTCAATGGTGAAATCCAATTCCCTCCTTGGAGGTAATCCTGGAATTTCTTCTGGGAATACGTCAGTATACTCTTTTAAAACAGGAATATTTTCTATTTTTAACTTATCTGTTTTAGTTTTATCTTCCTCATCTGTAATGGTTACTGCATAGGCTTTACATCCTTTTCTAACAGCTCTTTTAAGTTGTAAAGCAGAAATCTACCTTACTACAGTTTTTCTAGGAATACCCTTAACCTTTACTGTTGTTCATCACTATTTAAGCATGTAAAAGTTTTATTGTAACAATTTAAAATTACCTTATGCTGTTTTAACCAGTCCATGCCAATCAGCAAATCATATGAGCCAAGTGGCAAAACATTAAGATTAACTACAGTTTTAAATTCATCCATAAGTAAAACACATTCTTTCACAAAACAGGTTACTTTTCTTTTTGCCCCAGTGGCTAATTGAACTAACCAAGAATTCTCAAACTTATCGACAGACAACTTACATTTTCCCACTATCTGAGGTGCAATGTAACTGAGACTAGCTCCTGGATCAATTAGAATGGTTACAGGGGTCTGATTAATCATACCTTCTACTTCCACCATGGAAGTCTGATAGTCAACTTGGTGGTTCTCCAAAGCCGCGTTAATTCTAGGCATGCTCCTTGCTAGTTCCCCAATGGTCATCTCCTCTTGTACAGTATGAATATTGTTGACTGTCTTTTTTCAGTTTGGGCAGACCGAGGCATAGTGCGGGCCATTACATTCCCAACACTTAACAGGCTCTTTACGTTCGAAAATCTTGGTAAAATTTCGATGGTTATTTGCAGCTTCCTTGCCCTTAAAATTATTCGAATTGTTGGAAGTACCATTCCTATTTCCTTGGAAATTTTTGTTGTTAGAATAATTTTTGGTCTTATTATTCTTGAAATTCCTATGAGGTACAAATTCCTTCTTCTTAAATTCAGGTTGGTTGTTATTTTTCTTAGCCTTCCAATTGGCCAAGCCTTCTTTCTTTCGGTTCTGCTCAAAACAAAAATTAGCCTTCCTCATAGCTTCCTCCAGAGTCTTCGGGTTATCATACTCAATTATGTCCTTGATATGATACGGTAGACAGCTGAGAAATCACTGCACTTTAGGTTTCTCATCTACTAGGTAGGGTACATACCTAAGCAAGCTTAAGAATTTACTGTTCAGATCCTTCATCGTCATGGAACCTAACTTCAATTCATAAAACTCTTTAGCTCTTTCCTCGTAATATTGCTCAGGCAGAAATTTCTTTTTGAAATGCCTTTTAAAGGTACTCCAATTAACTTCCTTCTCTCTTATACCCTTGACTCTCCTCAGGTCTTGCCACCATATGTCAGCTTTTCCTGAGAGATTATATATTGCCATCTTTGCCTTTAACTGATTAGAGTAATTATATATATGAAAATACTTCTTCATCCCGGATAACCAGGACTCTGCTTCCTCCCCCTTCTCAGTCTCTTCGTTAAAAGTTTGGGGCTTTATCTTTTTGAACTCCCCTGAGATTTCCTCATATGGTTTGTATTTCTTCTTTCTATCATACAAATCATCTTCACTACTGTCACTAGTAGTATGGTAACTTTGTCTTTCTCCAAACCCTTCAGATGATGAATTACTTTCAGTTTTTGTCAGCTTCATTTTTTTTTTAATTTTCTTTGATGACTGACATCTTCAGATTCTGACCTTCTACTCCTTCCTTCAGTTTGGAATTTTTCCATTAAAATTTGGTTCAATTCTTCCTGAGCCTTTAAGATCCTTTCATTCTCCCTCTTTACTGATTCCATTTCAGTTTTCAAATCTTTTACAGTCTGCAACAACTATGAGGAGTTGGCAATCACTTCTTCCAACATAGGTTCTCTGGGCAAATTTCTTGTTTCTGTATCTGGAGACTCCTCCTGTGCATACTCTCCCATCTTTTCCATACCTACCTGTTAAACTTCAGAAAACAGAAATTTTCTGTTCTTAACATAAAAACAAAATATATGTTAGCATATTATTTGAATTTAATATTCCATGAAATCTAGTTAGGCTGCATCAAGGCCTAGTGTTTGAACCTTGGCTCTGATACCACATGTCAAAACCCCAAATTTTCCGAAAATTTTAAAATTTTTAAAATACAGATAATTTTTCATAAATGCAGTCAACTAATTGTTTAATTAGTTATATGTTAATGAATTCATTATCTGAATTATCTACTTGATTATGTTTATCTTATAGAACAATTATTTTTCAGTTTAATGACTTGTTTTCCTTTGCGACCACAAGGTGGAACTATTTTGGTGATCTGGGGCTTACTTAGCTTTGAGCTAACACAAAAATTTTACCTGTGTTGTGCCCCTACCCAACAGCCTGATAAAAAAATACAAATTTTATCAAACAAAATGAAATTTTGTTTGATGAAATATTTGAAGTCCTCATTTCAAAATTGTACAATCTGGAGCTACTGAAACGATGAAATTCCGTGAGCTACTGAAATGGTGAAATTCAATTTTATTTTTTTATAACCTTGTCAACTATTGCTAATTGACAAAATTACTATGTTAAATCATTATTTTTGCATGCTTTCTAACATAGCCTCACCATAAGCCTTGTTTGAGCATTCAGCAATTGGTATGTTAGTTTTTGTTTTTGCAAATTGGACAAGGTCCTAGAACATCAAAGGCTAAATGTTTTTATGTAGGAGTGCCTTATCCTAAGTTCATCCTTTGAACCTTGAATCATGTTTGATCTTACCATAAGTGTTTAGTCTCAATATGCTTCATGTCGTGACTTATATCCTTGCATATAAGGTTTGGGGTGGATTTGATGATTTACGTCGTGTCGAATGTTCGCCATTTTTGAAGGTCAAGATCATTATACAGTAAGGTTGATATGTTAACGCTCAAGGTCCATCCCCTATGGTTGTTTCGACTCGCATCGCCATTTGATCCACTTGATTACAGATTCATATGGTATCATTACACTCGTACATGACTCTGTAAATAACATTCAATTGCAAGTATGTGCTCAGCGTCGTGGATCCATGCTCGTTGAACACCTGTATCTGATGTGATGAGTGGTGTTATTACGATCGGGCCGGATAAATAATGGCAAAATGAGTTTAGTCTAAAGTCATCGTCGTCACTTTTTATTTTTATTCCCTCTCTGCGTGATCATTCTACTTCGCCCATGCAGGGTTTACAGGGGTCTTGTCTGGGTTTGCTCATGTCGCATTTTGTTTATGAGAGTGTTGGGTTTCATTGCTTGTGTTTTCTTCTTGGTTTGCATCCTGACTGCTCGCTCTCCAGGTTACTGTCGTGTTTCGATTTGTGGTATCTCTTCTGTGTGTGACTTCGTGTATTTGCTCTCGCAGCTATGGCTCCGGTGGTTAGGGTTGAACCCAGTGACATGAAACTCCTTGATGGAAACCCTGAAATCTTAGCCAAGGTTGAAGCAGTCGGATGGTTGCCATTTATCTGCAAGTTTGCAGACTCAAACCCTGAGGTGACTAGGTTATTTGCTAAGTCGTTGGTTAAAGCTAGGGTTAAGGTGGCCGACCTCCAATTCAGGGTCGACGAGCGCTCAGTTGCTTTGGCTATAGGCTTTCCATTAACAGGTGAACGTTGGTTCAAATACAAGCAGATGGAGATCACTGAATGGAGACAGATGTTGAAGAATCCTTGCCAGGATGTGTCTTTTAGAATTGGTGTATCGTGGAAATATTTTACGAAAGAATGGCGACCGGTTCTAGACATTATTCACAGGTATGTGACCTGTGAGGGTCATCTTTCCTCTGCTTATGTCTATCATCTCCAATTGATGGTGGTTTTTCTCGGCTTTCCTGTTAATTTGCCCTATTATTTAGTTCAGAGCATGACCAAGATGTCTTTGGCCATTAAGAAGGGGCCAAAGAACATCAGTCGAAGTCTGTTTCATCATGGCCTGGTTAGGATATTGGTAGAAAGAGAGTTGTCTAAACAAAATCGGTCATGGGATGATTTTCTCGAACATAATGGTTTTTGGGCATTCTGCCATTGTCAATTTGATTGCCCTGAAGAATGTGTTAGGCATCAACATCCTTGTCAAGCTCCTGATTCACCTGTGCACGAGCCTATGTCAAACCCTGAAGATTGCGTAAGCCCCAGCATTCACGATGATCTTGTTCCCACTCATGTGTGTAGTCCTGGTACTCCTATGCCTTCCAAGCGTATGAGGAAGTCTTTAAACCTATCCCCTGTGACACTGAAACATAATGACAATACCTGCAAAAAAAGGGCAAAAGGCCGAATGTTAAGGTTACTAGCAGGTTTACGAGGAGTATGTTGGCTAAGGTTAGTGCTGTTAAATCTTCCGTGAGCAATAACATTAACATTGAAACAGTTGTGCTAGATGACGAGGAAGAGAAACTTGTCTCACCTGATGATGGCCTTGATATTGACCATGAGCCTATTGTAAACCATGCAGATTACAGTCCTCATGTGTTATGATATTGTTTGACCTTGTTACTTCTTTCTGCGGTCTTTATGTTTTGTCATTATTTCTTTAAAGAATTATGCAAATACATCATGTTTAACTGTCTACTTGTGCTGGTTTTAACTTGCTGATATATGTCACGTAGTAGATTTGATGTTATCATCATGATGTATGTGATATATTTGCTCACTGTGTTATTTTATTTAAATTTCTGAATTTCTTTTGAATATCTTCAGGATTCTCTGCACTGTAGCATTATTCGCAGGTTGATTCCAGGTTTACTACTATCATGCTCCTGATCAGGATAGGACATTTAGGATAGGTTAATGGTAGATTTTTCTTTGTGTATTTTACAGAAAACCTATTGAATCAGATCGTTACATTTATATTTTGATGAGTTATCTTTCAATTTTGTTATTAATGTACATGTGTTCATAGTGTAACTTATGTAAATTAATTGAATCTGTTAATATTTCCCTAATTATTTATTCTTGTATTCATAGATTAATTGTTTAATTAGGTTAATTCCAGTTATTAGGTGTGTAATATATCAAACTAATTCAGTAATTATCTTTAACATTTTGCTTTGCATATTCATAGGCTTACTATTGATTTAGTTTTGAGTCTTCTCCTGTGGCTGGGAGTAGTTTAGGAAAGGTAACAGGGCCTTAATCCCGTCAGAGGCTGCTACCTAACGACTGAGAGCATCTTTGAAAACTTTCGGATCAGGTTGTCTCTTGGTTGACGATTGTGCCATTTCCGGCCCATCAACAACCTGCTCTTACAGACTTACAGGTAAGAAGATCTGGTGCTGCTTTTCAATAATTTTAAAGCATTCAGATATTAGTACGTTGCAAAAATAAGAGCACAATAAAAGAATATAAATGGTTTTCAATTTCATCTGCTTTTATGAGGTAATACCTTTAAATTGTTATTCTCTTTAAAGACGTCATGGAAAACGAGATCTAGTCCTATCCGTGTTAGTGACAGTTGCTCTCTTTCTCTAGTTGTAGTTTATAGTTTTTATGGAGTACCAAAGTCTGCGATTTTTACCAAGGTTTAACATGGTTGTCGTGTGTACATGTCTTAAATCTTTCTTTACATGTAGGTTAAAAGATGGCAGAAATATTACGTTAAGAGTCTATCTTAAATTGTGAATCTATACCATGTACGTTAGGTTAGATTTGATTACTCCATGGAATGTGAAAGTAATGCGCAACAATAAAAAGTCTTTATGCCTTTATTCTAACTTCCAAATCTTTGACAATTTGAATGGATTATCTCTTCGTTTCATACTGCTAACCATTGAACTAAGTTAGTGTGAAAGAACCTAATCCTTCTGCGCATAACTTTATGCGGATGAAATGACCCAGTTAAGGTTATTAATCGTCAAATATTACCTAAAGTCAAGCTTGATAGTTGCAATAATGTTTAACATTTTTGTTTGCAACTTAACAGTTTATACAACAATAACTGCTTAAAGACATAACTAGAGTTAAATTGCTCACGATGGATATCTTACCATAGACAGGTTTATGAATTTCCTTTTATAATTATTAAAGACATATCCTTAATGGGTTTATAACCATTGAAGAATGATTTTCATGTTGGTATAATAACGGTGAGTAAAAATGGCCCCGCCCTTAATGAGTCTTAAGGCATAACTTGCATTGCTGAATATTTAGTTAAATAATAAGTGGCATAATCTTTGCCATTATTATAATAGTTTGTTGAAAAATTAATTTGCAAGGCATAGAGAAAAGGGTCATAAGAATGGAACACGCCAATAAAGAAACTATGGTTTTAACTTTAATCTAAGTTTTATAAACTTTTATTATATGTTTCCATTACATCTATAATGTGCTAGTCGAGCATTGATATATATATTCACGTTATGATATAACTTCACTTTTGTACTAAGGTTTCTTTGGTTTAAAGTTACAGCGTGAAGGCTGGGTTGACATTCGGTATCGATAAACCTTGTAGAAACTTCACCCATCGCATGATTTGGATGAGAATCAATTGAATGATTGATCATCGGAACTATACAGTTCTTACCCACTGCATGCAAATAATTAGTTGGCTACGTGGACTCGATGTAGCCATTTGTTGTGAGGTTAAAATGGTAGTCTCAAACCATAGCTTTGACATTACCTCCGTCGCCTTCGGGCCTCCTGCTGCTCTGCTATGATGTTCTCGTCTGCACTGTCACTTGCATCTTGTTATTGGTAGTGTTCCTGCTTGTTTTACACCTCGTGAGCTCGTCCTGAATGCACAGTAGAGAAGTGCTGCCACCAAAATGTTTGTTGTTTGGGCATAGGTCAGTGGTTCTTTCTTAAGGATTTCACCATCGTAGCTAGCTCAATCCCAAATCTTTCAACTGTAAAGAGTTTCCTTCCTCCTTGGCCTAGCACTAAGAATCGTGGTCTTTCGTTTCAGAGTTGCTGGGCATAGGGTTTCTCCGTCGAGTAGTTTCTTTGGCTGAATATGAAGTGACGACCCAAGAGTATTTACTTGATGGGCTTGCTGCTACTATTCTCAGTCATTGTTGGTTGTTACTGTGTTAGTAACTCCTTCTTTCTTGCAGCAGATGAAGGGTTTCATTTTCCTTGCGTTGGTGGTTGTTCTACTGCTTGTGGGTGGTCGTGCTTCAGTAAAATTCTAGGTAAGAATGCTATTAACCCTTCCATTAGCTTCACAGTTTTGTTTTATTACACAAATGTTTACTTTGGATACAAGTTTTAACATTGCCATTTCTTCGTTGTTCACAGGTGTCGGCTCGACCTTGTGTGTAGACAGAGCAAGACTGGAATAGCTGCTAGCTTACGGTAAGCCTTGGACTCTCCATGGCAGTTCTACCTTGTCCACTCCCTTATGGGATATTTACGGGTTGGTCGCCGTGGCCTGTAAAACCCTTGCGGTTTTTGGTTTACCTAGTTACTTGGTTCGTTGTTTTAATGGATGTTGAAACCCTTGCTTTATGCGGGGTTCTCCGGCTTAGGCCGTAACTGTAAATTTTGATTTGGTTATAGTTACTTGTGTATAAAATTATAAATGAAAGTAGGCTGGTAAATCCTTACTCTGTAAATTTTGTTTTAAGCCGTGAGTGCATTAAACTGAGTTAAACTCTTTCAGTTTATTATTTTTGCTATACATTTTGATACTAGTAGGGTTTTACCCTAACTCGAAGATATAAAAAGTATTTACAGTTTCTTTAAAAAAAATATCTTTTATTTACAATGCACTTCATTAATTTGTTGGGTTATTGTTTATGTTGTATAATGGTGGTTTAAGCTCGGTGAATCGAGCATATTATTACTCTGTTGGTTTATTTCTTGCCCGTTATCGCAAATGAGTTTTACCCTGTAATATTATTTAATTATTACCTGCTTGGGTTTCTATACATTGTTTTTATATTAGTTTACTTTATTATAATAAAATCTGTAGATGTTGTTATATAATTTTTAACCTTCGAAATATAAGAACTTCATGTTTTTAGTGATGTACTTATGTAAGTGTCAGTTACATCTTTTGAGTATAGAATTTATATTTTATTTAATGTTTACTATAATGGGATAAGAACATTACTTTATTTACACAATAATACTGTTCCTATAATTATATATTACCTTTATACTTAGTCCATATAAGGTGTATAATAAGAAAGTGTTTGGCTATTATATTCGTATGCTTTCTATATTAATTACTTTATGAGAAGTTCCTTCTGTATTCTAAATATTCTATGTTGCCCTATTTATGTTATCATATTAGTATTTGTAAAAAATAAAAGAAATAACAAAATAAGTAGTTGTATCTTTATAATTAACTTCAGATTTATCTATACTTTCCTACATTTTGATTGCAGTAAATACAATACTTATTTGTTCTATACAGGAAAGAAGTATTCTGTAGGGATGAAAAGCATTTTTATTTATCCTAGCACTATTCATTTTAGCTATTAGATTCTTTCCTTTGTTTCAAAATAAAATAATAAAGTTACTAAAATCAAACTGTATAAAGAACTATTTATCTATCGAGACCTACTTCTGTTAGTAAAGAAATATAGCTTCTTTCCTTTTACTAAAATCTGACATTCACAATCTAAGTCTAACCCTAACTCTACTCCATGTACAGAATGCTATTTCTTCTGATAACAAAATGAAAGTAAACATTCTCTTAAACAAACTAACATCTTATTCTATAATTGCATCATACTTTCTTTATATAAATTCACCACCTGTGCTAGAGTATGATCTGGATTACTCCATATGAGTAAAAACACAGGTAGGTTTTGTTTCTCATTATAATTGACCTCATTACTAAACAAACTAAGTTATCCTATGCTCTAAGTTTTTACATCATAAACTGCAATTGCATCATTCAATCATACACATATAATAACACAGAAATTAATAAATAACAGAACCTATTCTTAGAGCTTGGACGACAACAGTAATGGGAAGTCGTTCCTCCCTACCAACTCCTGGAGATCGCTCAAACAGCGACTCCTTAGGACCCCCGAGGTTGCTCTGGTCTCCCTGGCTGGAACTAGGTGCAGCAATTATCAAGTACTGGTCCCGAGACTCAATACCAGTCCTGAACTTATCAGTCAATTTCTCTCAGCTAGCAAGCTGTATCAAACCAAGTTACTGCAGTTTATCTCTCAAAACACCTTCCTTACAGTTTTCCCTTTTCCCCAATGAATTCCTTGAAATGCATTCCACCTGAATGATTCTTCTCTTGGAAAATATCTGAGCAGCCTCAGCTCTCTACATTGGGTACTTTTAAAAGATTGCCTAGGTCTTTTTGGGTTAGTTCTCATTAATTGAGCCACCTGCTCTGATCCCACTTTCTTGGGGGATCATGACCCCAAATGTAGGGAAGTTGCCACCTGCAACATAGGAAGTGTTTGAGGATGATGCCACTTGTCTTTTTCTCTCCACCTAGTTCCTTCCACCAGTTTGACCAGTAACACTCTTATTAACATCTCTCCCAAGCTGTTGTCTCCACTTTTTATTTATTAAAAATAAAATATTCAGAATTACATTCCACATCTTTTGAATCTGTTGAGTCATCAGTTTCTATTTAGCATTAAATTTAACATAATGTCTTAGGAATCAAATTAAAACAATTAACATTATTTTACAAAATTGGGGTATGTGACAGTACATGGACATCCAAAGTTTTATTGTAAATCAAGATGTCATCAAAGAAAACTGTCACAAAATCACCAAGATACGATCTCAAAAATTTATTCATAAGACTTTGAAAGGTAGAGGGGGAATTACAAAGTTCAAAAGGGAATTGCCTATTAGAAAAATAGGATCACGGAGCAATAAAAATTAAAAACTATGAACATATTTAAAAAATTACAAGAGAGACACAGATATGATGTGGTTCACCCAATATGGGATACGTCCACATAAAAATTTCCAGCCATTTATTACTATACCATCTCACAAAATGAAGGGATACAACTTGCAGCAACCCCAGTGCACTTCCTCCTCACTCTCTCATAGTCTCTCTCTCACAATCACAGAGATCTATTTTACAATGACACAATACAATACACTGTTGTATTAAAATGCATTCCTTTTATAAAGGGAATACCACGGGTTTCCCAAAACCATGGGACCATAAATCACCCATTATTGACCAAGTCATGACTCTAAAATTACAGAATTTTACAAGGAAATTTTTCCTAAATTTTTCCTGTGGGGGTGCTTCCCCAAAACCTCTACCAAGGGGGGCCTCTCAAAATAAGCATCTCCCCATCCTAGACCCCCTTCATGACTATAGTGGGGGGAAATCCCCCACACACCTCCCCGTCAGCTACTGGGATCCAAACACGGATGAAATAACATCTCTAAATTAGGAAGATAAGGATCCACAACCAACATTACCAAAAACTAATAATGGCCTTCACGTGTGTGGAAAATTTCCTTTAAAATATTGTCCTCTTTCATCCTAATTTGGTGGTATCTTGAATGAAGATCAAGTTTGGTAAAAAATTTGGCACCATGGAGATTATCCAAAATATCATCAATGACAAGTATGGGAAATTTTTCTTTGACTGTCAGGTTGTTGAGGGCACAAAAATTAGGAAATGTGCACTAAGTCCCTTATTTCTTTAAAACCATGGCCACTAGGGATGATTATGGGATAGTGGTGGGACAAATGACTACTACCTCTACTATATCCTAAATGATCTTTTAAATTCCATTATTTTGTGAAAATAAGTTCCTATACGGTTGTACTTTTGGTGGTTGACTAATCATAGTCAAGGAAATACCATGATCATGATCTCCTCTATATGGGGGTAATCCCTTCGGTGTCTTAAATACCTGTTGATGTTTGTACAAAACCATTTTCCTGCAATAGGAATTTCTAGTGCAAGGTTATCCATAGCTTGGATGGCATGAAAGTGCACAATAATTCTAGAGCACCATTTCTTTAATAGTTTTTCCATCTGATGAGAACTTATGATTTTAAGGGAGCCTTCTTTGATCCATTTGAGGGTGTATCAAAGTCTTGAGCAAAAATTAATCATAATTCCTTAAATTACATAGTAATTGACCCCAATGTGCATAACCAGTATTCCCCTAAAACTATATCAAACCCACCCGTATATATCGCCAACATATGAGTTTTGATATGTTAGTCACCCAACTGGATTTTCACATTTTCATAATGCCCTCCCCATTTAATCATCCCTCCATTTGCTATCATAATATAAATTTGAGGACCAAGTGGACATAATAGTGGATTTCTTCATAAACTTGCCAGTGAATAAAATACTACCACTATCAACCAACATTACCACTTTGTGGAGTTTGATGTAACCAATACATTTCAAGGTTTGTGGGAATGAAATACCATATAAAGATTGAAGAGAGATGAGTGGTTATTCTTGATGGGATTTAGGTTCCAAGTCTTCTTGCATGGGAGAAGTTTGGTCATTAGATTCAAACATAAGGGTATATTCTATAATGATGTCTTTAGAATGGGTAGGAGTTGTCACATTAATTTGAAATAACATGTATTCCTTACATTTATGACTAAGGGAATACTTTTCATCATAATTATAGTAGATTCCCAATATTGGTTTGTCTGCCATTTATGTTGGGAAAACATCAATACTTTCAAGGGAGGGAAACGAATTATTCTTGAGGAATTGAATAGTGTAGGGCAAGCGAGTGGAATGAAAGAGCATTTGTTAGTTTGTGCATTGATCATTGTCTCTTCTTTGAGAACCCTCTAGGATGCCTCCTGTTATAACTTGGATTTTTCCTCTAGTTGTGGAAGGATAATCCAAGGTAACCTTATAAACCAATCTTTAGGAGGAAATATGGATTATTTCCAACCAAAGAGGGATCTCTCAATAAATAAATACAAAGGTCGGATATAAATACAAGTTTAATGATTATAGTGGTTGAAACAAGTGGTATCATTAAGAAATGGAGTCAAAATCACAAGTTCTATATCAATGGCAGTTCTTTGCAAAAAAATATTTTCACAGAGGCAGGATAATCACTCTTTTATAGTCAATTTTTTTATTATCTGGTGGTAAAGAAGAAAAATGAACAGTCCATTAACATGGGCATCAAAAAGATGAATCCAATATTAACTTTAGAGGAAAATGTTTGTGGATGCTTGAAATCAAATAACTTGAGAATAAAATTATGAATTATGATTCAGTATACACTTATCCAAGCATGAAAGATAACAAGAATTACATTCACAATAAACAAAGGAAGTACATATTGCAAAAAGAGAAATACAAGAATATCTGATAGAAAAACTTGCTTGGATCTGTAATTTTTTTTAACTTGAAAACTTTGTTACAAAAAAGGTCGCTCCTTCTCACGGGTTCCAACCCTCATTACATTACAAAATCCTAATTTTATACATCTAGATTTCTCCTTGAGCTGCTAACTACCTACATTCTAAAAATATGAATTTGTAACTACCTTATTACATCTGTCAGTTAACTCCTAACAAACTAATCTTCTTAACTACCTAGAAAATCTATTAACTTTATTCTAAATAATGCTTGTCTTCAATGTAGCTTGAGCCTTGAAATGAACTTCTTCATTGATGTCATTTGTATTTCATCTTGCCAAAATTTTCTATGGTCTTCCAGTGGTCTCCAGATGGAAGCTCCATACTTTCCATCTCCTTTTCCAATACTCTCAACTCCACATGATCCACATACAAAATAGGTGGTCGCTGAGCACCAATTGTTCTGAATGTATTTACTAACTCTAAATCCACTCCCAACTTTTCAATTATAGCCTTTCCAAATAAAGAATGATTCATGTCCTCAAAATTCTTATGATCTAACCTGGATCTAACCAGTAATGCCTAGTATTCGGATTGGAAAATGAGGTTACCATCTTATTCCCAAAAAGAAGGCAAACCTTTTTGAAATAATTATATAAATGAGCCTTTGAAAGTTTTCACCTGATGCAGCTTATATCTATCTTTTCTTGAACCGTTTCAATATGTTGATGCTTCCCCACAACTTTCCTAGCCCAAGTGATTACTGTAATCTTGTCCTTAATTCCCATTGTTCTTAATTCCTCTTCAGACAAAGTGTTGAGGAAGTTTATTGTATTTGTAGTTGTATCCATTGGTTTTTTGTTCAAAGATTCTTTTATAGTTGTACAACTTTGTCTGGCTGCATTAATCACCATTTCCTTGTCCTAGATATAATTCAAATAATGCCTTATCATGGTAGCATTTGAAATAATAATGTCACAAATGATATTTCTGGTACCTTGTACTGGTAGTTGTTCTGATAACTATTTTATTGATTTGTCATTCCTGTCCAACAACTCCTTATATTTATTCTCAAATAGTTTCTTCTCCTCTTCTTTCATTTCAACTGCTTCAACCAAATTCTGATTTCGATTCTTCAATTCCATTATGTCCTTGTCTCTTAGGATAACCTATGACATAGCGTAAACAATGGCTTCAATATTTTTTTATGTACTTGGCTGCTCTGCTTGTACTGATTCCTTTTTTTCTCTTCTCTTTCTTTTTCCAAAAAAAACATGTTTTCATTTAAAACATCCATTTTAGCAATAAGCTGGAAACCTTTTTCCTTTTCTCATTGGTTTAGTTCTCTAAAAATATCCAACAACTTAGCCTTGCAGTAATTTATCTCCTGAGATAATGATTCTTTCTCCTTTTCTAACTCTGTTAATTCAGAAGCCTGAATTAGTTGAGTTGCTGGACTTTTCAATTTCTTTTTCAATAGCTGGATAGTGCTCTCTTTTTCAAAGATAATTTTCTGAGTTACTTGTCCTTTTCCACTTCACTATCCATAGCTAATATATCTCCCTAAATATTCTTAATTTGTTTTTGATGCACCTTATTATCCACCTTTTCCTGTCTCAATTGATTTTCTATCTTGGACACTGTTGATTGTAGCTTTGAAACTTTCAAAGTAGCTTTCATTAGGTCAGTGTAAATGACCTCCCCAATTTGTTTGTGTAGGTTAATCTTATCAGGTACTAGGATATCTTTCAAGGTCAGCCTCATTTCAACAAATTTGTTTCTAGTAGCTACTTCTAGATTCAAAGTTTTATTTGCACGATCCTTTACAGTGACTAGTGAAACCTCCTTTCTTGTAATGTTTCTAACCTTTGAATAAAGTTTTAAATATTCTTTTGAAGAAGTATCATTTTCTTGTCTATATGTGTCATACAGATCATTCCTATATTTGAATCTCTCACTGGATCCTTCCTGTGTCTCTACAAAATTGTACTCTTGAACTTCAAAAACTGGGCCTTGGACTTTTTCCTTCAATTTCTTGGTCCCAGCTTCAACTAACTTTGTCTTTGATTCTATCCTTGGTCTCTTTGATGTCTCTGAGCCTTCTTCTTCAACCTCCATAACATATGAGTGGCTTCTCTTACTAGTTATTTTAATTTTACCTAGAGTTGGTATAATCATGGTTGTTTACTTCACTACAATAGAAGGATTTTCCTGTAATTGTTCTTTGTCTTCCACATCTGAGTGTTAATCCATCAAAATATCCCATTCAGTTAATCCCTCTACTTCTTGATGTTCAAAAGCTTTATTTTTATTCATCTTCCTATTCTAAGAGACGATATGATGTGGATGATAATTAACCTTCGTAACCTTCATAAAATTCATATCTTGTAGAAGACCTTCAATCACAAGGAGGGTGGCCTTATTCTTGATGATGAATGGGACAACTTTCAAAGGAAATTTAATTTCAGAATCCTTTCTGAAATTTATGAAATGTTCATTTTCTACAGTCATCTTCTTCCTAATGAACTCCAGAGAAAAAATTACAGGTGTTAGGAATACTAGTAAAATGTATGGTTTATGGAAAAAACCATAGACTCTAATAATAGTGTGCTCCTTCAACAAAAACCAATCTCCCACCTTTCTGTCATAAGAAAACTGCAACATCTCCTCCATTTCTATCAAAAACCTAGGCAACTTCTTCTGAAACATCACTCTATATATCTCTGGCATTGTGAGGTTCATGTAATTGAAGGTGTTATTGTTGATTTTTGCAGTAAAAAACAATTCTAGAAATTGTAGGTTCTCTTCATTGAAGAACAAAAACGTCCTAACCAAGTAGAATTGGAATCTGAAATGCCTGGTTGTGTGAAAATTCATCAGCTGAGAATGAATATCCTTAGCTAGAAATTCATCAAATTTAAGATAGGGCGACTAACTAGAATGTGAGTAAGGCTGACACATACTCATTTTAAACAATAGACTCAACAATAGTTATGAGACAAACCTATCAGTGTCTAGACCCAAAAACTGACTTAATAGGGAAATAACCTATTGGGAATATTCATTAAACATACCGATATCAAAGGGAAAAGGATCATCTACAAAAATGACATCAATTTTAAGGATTTTGGAGTAAAATAGTTATTTTTCTTTGACATCATCCGGTCTTAACTGTCCAATTAGGTTTTATTCAATAAAATCTTCCCGGTTCAAGGTAAATGACAGTGGAACTTCAAGGGAATCTATGATAACCATAGAATTATTGGGGAAAAGTGTCTTAGACCTAATAGAGTCAATAATTACTCTTTCAGAAGTGGAATATCTCAAAGCACACTAGGCCACAAAGTCTGGGAAGTTTAAGGTTTGGTCGGGGCTAAAATGATAAAACTATGACTGGTAGACACCGTCCAGGTATCATTTTCTCTTGTGGCTAATCATCAAATTTAACCACACGTCCCTTGTTTGCAATCAATTCTGAATACTCTCACTTAACTACCCCTCTCAATAAAATTGTTAGTCTTTAACTTGAAAATGAATTGAAACTAGAAATTTATTTAACTCTTACATAGAATCCTTGTTCTTCTCTAATACCAAACTGATGCCAACCCCACCTTGGTGGCATGATTTTTCCACCTATGAGATCAAAAACATGAACTTCAAAGCATGGAGGGACTTTAAAACCTTCCTGATAGCCAAATTGTTGTCTTAAACCTTCTTATGCAACCCTAATCCTTCCATTTTTGGGTTTTCGCAACTATCTGTTTCACCTTCCAACTTTCCTCAATTTTCTGTTTCCACACCACTCTTTTCGCACACTCTCTTCCGCACCGAGACTTCTGCATTCACCTTTTCCGCAATGAGGAATGCGGGATGCGGATTTACAACTTTTATTTTTTTAAATTGACATTATTCTGCAAGACGTTTCCTGCAACTCCTTTTTTACAACACTACGCATTGCAAGATGCGGCTTGTCAACTTTCCAAGTTCTTGAACTTTTGTACTTTCGCCTTTCCACTCCCGTAAGCCTCTTCCCAAACTGTTGATCTACTGTAGGGTAGATCTTAACCGTCGATCCGTATTCTGATGCGGATCTGTCCTCAATCGTCAGATCTTTTGCAGAATATTTTCTGGCTGTTGATCTTTGATCAAGTGTAGAATTTCATTTTACTTTGCAGATCTACATCCCTTTGTTGTAGAACTTAATTACAACCATTGATCTTCTTCAAGATATATATCCACCGTACAATCTTAAGTTATATGGGTGATTGGTTTAGGAGTATCTTGGGTGCAACTCCTATTTGTGGAATTATTTCTCAGCTGTAGATATGTTCCTACGACAATATCGACCATTAAACCTACGCAAACTTAAACCTTAATTATTATCGATCCTTGCAGTGATTGATCTGTAGATCCCAAACCTGCAACAAGGTTAATTTGAGATAAAATCCATTCACAAAGTATTGATAATCAAATTCTTCCTTCAATTGATCAGAGAATCGATCCATCGATCTTTGTTTTACTCACTTTCAGAAACCCTAAATTCACATGCAAGATTATCATTTATTAACACATGATTTAACCAAACATTCAATTCATGAAGTCACACACTCAAACAGAATTGAATTTATGCACATAGAGATTATGCCGAAATAGGATTTTTTGTTCACATGCTGAAACTGTACATACAAATTTGTTTCAAAACCTGCATTCTGATCTCCTTAGGCCTGATACATCTTTAAATGGCCATGCTTGAGCCAAATTTACTCTATTCTGGCTACTTCTCCTTCTCCTATATGTCTATCTCTATCTCTTCTTTTACCCCCTCTACTATGCCTCGTAGGCTTACATATATACAAAACAAGTTTCATGAACCATTCTGGTTCAAATCCACATAATCTGCTAACAAATCTCGATTACAATAAACCTTAAATCTTATCCTATGACTCACTACCCTAATTGAGGGATTTGGTACACTATTCATTAATTGACTCATCATCCACCTAGTGACTCACTCAAATGACTCACCATCATCTAGAATCAAATAAACATGGGTTATTTACAATGTGATAGTTCGAAGACCATCAATTCATAATTGAAGACCCCTTCTAGGCCCGATCCAACATTTACCTTGGAATTTGAATGGAAAGCAGGATGCTCCTGCATCAGTAACCCTTTTTTTCTGTACATAAAATTAAGGAAATGACAAACCTCAAGATATTAGGTCCTTCACTTCAGGTTTGAAATCCTTCAACCTTCCATCTGTACTCAATTTTCAATCAATAAAAATATATACAACTATTGAACAAAAATGATTTCAGCTTCATGACAAATTGAATGCTTCAAAAATATTCCATTAATATGGCCTTCTTTAAGTTCAACCCGATTTTGATTTTGTAGAATGAAACAATTATTCCCTTATATGCAGTAGTGATGTATGGACCCTTCCATAGATGGTCAAATTTTCCATGTTTGTCTACCTTTCTTGCATCCCACTTGAAAACCAAATCATCAACTTGGAACTGCTCTCTTTTACCTTCCTGTCAAAAGTCTTCTCCACCTTTTTCCTTTATAAGGATGTATTACCAATGTAATAATCAATCAACTCATTGATTCAAAAGTCAATTATTATTCTTCACTTTTCTTGTATTCAGTCTCATTATTCTTCTCTCTATTTTCCTTGTGCATGCTTGTGAGAAATTTCTTCTAGCTATATATTTATCCTATGCTTCTATAGAGCATAAAGCCTCTATTTGTTCACCGTATCAGAGCTGATATTTCTACAAGATCAAGTAGACACTAATGAAACATGCTAGGATAATGGAGTATATTTGTTTGTAAACAATGTCCTTACCTCCTAAAATATATTAATTCATGGTATTGTTAGTTGAATCATTATATGCAACATGGGTCTTGTTAGAGTTATTTGGATGCAAAAACGAGAAGATCTTTGAGGGGTTAATATGCTCAAATATAAACTCATTAATGGTATCCTCTTTAGGAAGATATTGATGGTATATTGTTAATATTTCTAGAGATAAAGTATGTTAATTAGTCTTAAAATATTTCCATGATGGACCTACTAGTGAACACTTCTATAGAGATACCACCACGCATAAGATATTAAGAGATGAGTAGTACTAGACAACATTGTTTACACATGTGAAAATATGTTGAGCATTCTAAATGTATGTTGGAAAAGATAAGAAATCAATCATACCCATATCGAGTATTACTATTGACACATCTCTTAATGAAAAGTGCTTGTATATAATTAGCGAGATTAATCATGATTCTTTGAATGAACACAAATATACACTAACTACCACCTATAACTCCACTAGGTGGATGAATGTTGTTCTTACGGTCAATGTGAATGAAATAACAATTATTCATATTTTTATTCTAGAAAGTAACTATATTTTCCTTTGGAAAAGCTGGTATTATTTTGTGTTACTCAACTAATTGGTAGCTACAAGGGAATGGAGTATTACTATTGACACATCTCTTAATGAAAAGTGCTTGTATATAATTAGCGAGATTAATCACGATTCTTTGAATGAACACAAATATACACTAACTACCACCTATAACTCCACTAGGTGGATGAATGTTGTTCTTACGGTCAATGTGAATGAAATAACAATTATTCATATTTTTATTCTAGAAAGTAACTATATTTTCCTTTGGAAAAGCTGGTATTATTTTGTGTTACTCAACTAATTGGTAGCTACAAGGGAATGGAGTATTACTATTGACACATCTCTTAATGAAAAGTGCTTGTATATAATTAGCGAGATTAATCACGATTCTTTGAATGAACACAAATATACACTAACTACCACCTATAACTCCACTAGGTGGATGAATGTTGTTCTTACGGTCAATGTGAATGAAATAACAATTATTCATATTTTTATTCTAGAAAGTAACTATATTTTCCTTTGGAAAAGCTGGTATTATTTTGTGTTACTCAACTAATTGGTAGCTACAAGGGAATGGAGTATTACTATTGACACATCTCTTAATGAAAAGTGCTTGTATATAATTAGCGAGATTAATCACGATTCTTTGAATGAACACAAATATACACTAACTACCACCTATAACTCCACTAGGTGGATGAATGTTGTTCTTACGGTCAATGTGAATGAAATAACAATTATTCATATTTTTATTCTAGAAAGTAACTATATTTTCCTTTGGAAAAGCTGGTATTATTTTGTGTTACTCAACTAATTGGTAGCTACAAGGGAATGGAATAGTTGAATATACCACTAAACACTTGATCTAAATCATAAAGAACATGGTAGTTGATCACCATCGTAACTAGTAGAATGCACTTTTAAACACATTATCAAAAGATCAAGTAACACTTAAAGGCGCAATTGGCACTTCACCTTACTTTATTGTTTATGGGAGAGAAACCATCCTACTATTGAATATTTTCTTATGTTCTATTGAACCATCTCAAGCAACAACTAGGTAAGCTATTATGTTCTTCAGTAATGAATTCAAACTTTGCTAAAAATTAAGAGGAAAGAGAGAAACATATGTAGATATTTGAATCCATCCATTTAAAAATAATATTTAATTTGGTGAGCTTATTCTCAAATGGGAAAAAATGGAAATCCTAAAGGAAAAAATAAAAATAAAATCAGCAACTCTAGCCAAGACCTTTCCAAGTGGCTAAGAAAATTGCCATTGGCATGTGTCAATTGCAAAATATGGAAGGAGACTTGGACCTCTTTCCTAACCATGGCTAAATTCTAAAGAAATATTTTAGTTATATTTTCCTTAAGGTAGCTACCATGTATATAGTAATTTTTATTTCCTACACTTTCTTGTTTTCAAATTGATGCTTAAGTTGCCTTTATTTTTTCATGGAGTGTTTAGTTTTTCATTTGTTGATTTTGAAAGGTTTCATTTTCGGCACCTCATTCAATTTCCATTTCTTTTGTTTTTGAAATCTTCAAATTGATTAACCTACGTTTGTAATGATGAAACTCTTGTTTTTTGTTTGTTCCTTTTTCAAATGCATGAGTGTTTGAATAACATAATTCATGATGGTTAAGCCTTGTAAATTACACGTGCATGGTACAATTAGGGTTTATAAAGGAAGAGGACTAAAATGGGAATTTAAAGGATTACTAAAAGTTTTTTAAGTAGTGATGGGCCTAGAGAATTCCAAGTGAATAAATCTTTGATGACTCCTAAATTCAGGTTTATGGTTAATGAATTAACTTACTGATGGGAACCGTCCACTCACATTAAGGTCAACTAACCATGTGAAAGCTAAAAATTCAAACCTTTAGGAGAAAATATGTTGAGGGATATTATAAATAGGTATAGTGAATCATTAAATTCATCTCTAAAAATAGGCATCATCCCCACTTGCTTGTAAAGATCAATTGCTTCCCGCATTCATCAATTGCTAAAGCAATATATAAATTGTAAAGGATTGGGAAAGGACATTCAACTAATTAAGGGGACATGCATATATCGTTTCCTGTAGTTTCATTGGAAATAGAACAAGGTATGTATTATTGGGTGATCTATTGGGGATATGGGTTCTCCCATGCATTGGAGTAACACTAAACATACATTAAAATACACGCTTGTAGATGGATTTTCACCCCACACCAAAATAACCCTTATGACTATGAATCTAACGTGCATCACAGGATCACATACAAAGTAAATGAATTTCATTTTGTTATCCCTTTAGTATAGATGGTAAGTCACCATAACTTATGCACAATATTACCTCACAAGGAGTAGCTTTTACAAGGGCCACCATTATGTAAACAATGGCATATTTATGAAAAAACATATTAAATTCCTTTCACCCCTTGATTCATAACTAGACATAGCATATCAGAGATTCATGACTTCACTGAGTTTGTCACTGTTTTTTGGGGCATTAGTTTGACCTAAGTCCTAAAAATTGGGGACCCACCTTTCAGGTTTGAATATCCATATTACCATTTCATTTCGTAAAAGTTTTATTGGAATTTCTTCATATTTTAAACTTGATGATGATGATGTTTTATTGAAGCAATTTTTGAGGGTTGAATTGTTTCAAGGTTTTAATGGTGTGTTATAGACCAAAATGACACTTCTCTATCTGTGACGACATTTACATGTTTTTTCGCATGACAACGATTCCATAACGACACTTCATGAAAGCTATTGTCAATCACCCAAAGGACACCAATGGATGGAAGGGACATATCAGGAGTTCAGTAACTCCCTTTAAGGAAAATTTTTATAGAACAAACTAACTCCCGAAAACTCTTGGAAATACCCTAAAAAATGTCTTTTTTACCCATAAGTGAGTTGTCGGTGGGAAACCTATGTTTTCAACTTTGTATACACGACTTGTCAGTGGGAAACTTGCGTATATCTCCTAAAGTGGTCAAAAAATATAAAATTCTTGAAATTTGGGTGGTTTGAGTGGTTTTGGAACTTCCTCCTCAGTTTTAACTGACCTATCCTTGACCCTAACTCTTCATATTGCTATATAAGAGAGGAAGAAGGGACCATGAAGGGGAATTAGCCTTTGGTATTGTTACGCTGGTGAAATTGGGACTCTAATCCTCCTACCTTTTCCCTAGATGTCATCTACCTTTGTTGTAGAGCTTGGAGGCTGAGATCCTTGGAGGAGAGAAGAAAGAGATCCAAATCAAAGGTTTCATGAGGTGCCTTGCATGAGAAGGTATATCTTGTACTTCTTGCATTGATTAATAAAGATGTGATGTTCTTCCCTTTCCAAATCATTGTATAATGGATGTTGAATCTCAGTTTGTGATCATATGTTGATGTTGGTATGATTAGGGTTTCATTTTATCTTGATTATCATTGGTTTACATGTAGTCAAATTGGTTTGAGGAAGGTTTGAAGTTGTTTGTAGGTCTCTTGGTTGGAGAGCAAGAAGAGGGATAAAGAGGAAGCTTGGATCAACCTTTAGTGTATGAGGTATGAACCCTCCTAGCCCTTGAAATCTTGTTTAAATTAATACTTGTAAAGTCTTATGCATCAGTTTGTAAACCCCTAGTATGTTGGTTGCCTCAATCCCAGCCATAGGATCAATTCCTTAACAACATAGTGTAATAGGGAATTATCTGCCTTCCCCAATTTTTTGGATGAAGTTCTAGGTTGAAATGTGCTTACCCTATTTTACATGTTTTGTAGGGGCATATGACCCGATATTTTAAACCCCCCTATATGAATATGTTCTCACTTTCCTTGGATTATTGTAGTGATTCAAATAAATCAGAATGCGCATGCCTTCTCCCTTCCTGCTTTCAAACTATGATAACTAGGGATGAATATGAGCTAGTGCTATGATGAATGACTCTCACCTCTAGCATCTCCTAAGTGATCCTTCCAATTTCATTATTTTGTGCAAATGGGTGCCTATATAGGTGTACATTTGGTTGTTGACTACCTAGAATCAAGGGTATATCATGACTAGGCTCACCTCTATATTGGGGTAACCCTTTGGGTGTCTCAAATACTTATTGATGTCTGTCCAAAACCTTTTATAAGTCAAGATGGATTTATGGTGTGGTGTTGTCTAGACCATCTATTGAACGGAAGTGGGAAATAATTCTAGAGTGGCATTTTTTCAATAATTTTTCCATCCGATGAGAACTTATGATTCCAGGGGATATTTCTTAGATCCCTTTAAGGGTGTGAGGATGAGCGTTTTGAGTAAAGATCAAGTTTAATTACTTTAATTCCATGGTAACTATCCCAAATGTGCATATCCATTCTACCCCTAAAACTATATGACAACCACCCATACCCATAGCTTTAATTTATTCCTTGAGGCCACTAATCAAACATTCTTTTTAGAAATAATTTGTTAAGCTCTATATAAAGATGGCTAACTACTCAAAGGATGAGATAGAGTCTGCAACTGATATTTCTTGGCATAACTTGGTAATCCACCCCAAATAGTGAGTATATTGCTTGTAATGGGCATGGAGAGCTTTAACAAATAGGCTCCAAGCAATTAATTTCCCATAGGGTTTTTTATGTCACTCCCACCATTTCCATAATTATAGATCTAGATACAAGAATACCAACTTAAGTTTGATCATGTCATTAGTAATTCCATGAAGGGATAAATAATGTTTCATTTGGGTGCCCCATCGTGATGAGTTGGAACCATCAAATTTTTTCAATTCCACTTTAGGAAAATAGTTCTAGGTGTTATAGTGGTTTATGGATGTGAGTATCTAGAGGGTTTTGTTGATGGATAAATAGTTATGAGTGAGATGTTTCTTCCTAGTGTGTTCCACTTTGTTAAGTATTCCAAGGGATTTATTCATGAGGTGAAGTCAAAGCTAGTATTCAATATATACGATCCAAATTAAGATCCAATGTTTGGAATAGGTTTTTTTCTACCTCTTGAAAATTTTGAATCCCAAGGCTACTTACTTCCTCCTAAATTTTCTTAATGATCGATCACTCCTATATATCGATGATCATTTTACTGGATTTTGGACTGAATGTTCTTGTATTGTTCATCTAGCACATCGTGATTTGTGACATTAGAGTGAGTATTCATGCTATCTAGGTTGTTACAAGGTGGTATATAAGGATGAATACTACCCACCATGGGGTGGTTGGGAGAGAGTAAGGTTTAAAGGGTCTTGAATATAAGGGATTTCCAATTGTTATAACTCTCTAATAGATGCATATGGTCCAATTATAGTGCTCAACCAAATATCTCATGGCACTAACTAAGGAGTCTAGACAGTTCCCTTATCCATACTATTCGACTATCTAGGTACTAGAGAGTGATCTCCTTGGGTGTTGTTCTTAGTGTACAATAGTAACAAGATGGTATATTAATTTATCTAAGTCTACTTATAGGTACACCTATGGGACTTTTGATATACCCAAGGGTAGGTGGAAGTGAAAAACCATATACAAGTTTTGTTTGATTTCATACTAATTGAAGGGGTATCAAAACAGGCTACAAGGGTGCACAACAAGGTGGCATAAGTACTCTCATTTTTTTTGCATGTATTATTCAAATTCCTTGATCATAGGATTACCCACTAAACGATAGATCCATATGTTATTTAAATAGTCTAGAATACATCTCTTTAACAAAAAAAATTAAGCTCGCTCACCCCAGAAAGAGATCTTTACCTATTAAAAAATAACTTACTTTTCAATATAGGGTTAAAGGTCAAAATTTAGAAATAAGCACAACTTGTAAAATGTGATTTGGATATGTTCTAGAGGCTTTTGTAACTCTAAAATTTAGGTAAATCTAAGTCTGCATTTCTTCTTTTTAGTAGTATGGTGTGTCTATTCTTCAATACCATGGTTTTTGCTGAATTTTGATGTGTCAAGCAAAATTTAGGGTAATTTTCCCAAGACAATCTGTTTTGGCCTTCTTAGAAGGGCAAACTTGTACAAATTTCCATGCATCCAATTTTTTAGTCACAAATAAAAAATTGTTTTTAGAAATACTTTGATATATATTCTTTTTAATACCAATTGTGGCACTCAATTTGGAGTTTTTAAATTTCATATATAACATGTTTACCTACAACACTTGTCTAAGACTAGTTTTAAACTTAGATGAAGTGTATATCTAAAAGTGTAGTGACAAAGAAGCTAAATTTTGGATAAAATTTACCTCCCTATTTCCTTTTTATACCTTGCAAATTTTAGACCCTAAAACTTCACTGAAAAAAATTTTGAGCAAAAATTCTAAGATGACTCATTTGAAAGAGCCAAACCATAAGAAAAATTCCCTTAATTTCCACATATTATATCTCCAAAATTATAGCAAACTAGAAGCTATAATTTGGACACAAGTTAGCTATGTATGAATTTGTTGTATCTTGAAACTTTCAAATCTTAAAACGGTGCAGAAGAAAATTTGGATCGAAAATGTGAAGTTGACTAATTTGAAAGAGCCAAACCATAGAAAAAATTCCCTTAAGTTTCACAGAATATATATATATATATATATATATATATATATATATCCAAAAGTATAGCAATAAATAAGATGAAATTTGGATACGAGTTGAATTCAAATGTCTTTGTTATACCCTAAAAAAATTTTAATCCCGAAACAATGCAAAAAAATTTGGAGCGAAAATTCCAAGATGACTCGTTTGAAAGAGTCAAACCTTAGTTTTACAAAATCTTCCCTTTTGGCCCAAGAAAGAGTTCTAATACCACTTGTATATGATTAAACCCATAAATTAAAATAAAATATAGAAAAACACAAGAGATAATAGGGAAACCTCTAAGAGAAAATCTCTAAATAAAATGACAATTCTTGACTAAACATCACATATCTTACTATCTTATATATAGTGCTTAAATCATCAAAGTCCTAACTACTTGTGGTCCCACTATTAATTAAGATCAACAACCTAGGAGCCTTTATTTAATAATGGAGGCACTTTTACATTAAGACACTACCCAGTAAACAATCAATGGGCCTTATGGCCTTTCACATTAATAAAGTAGGTGGGTTAGGGTAGGACCCTAACAATCAATTATCCATATTTTCATGAAGAAAATCAGAAAGAAGAATTAAAGAAGAGAGCACTCATATATGAGGAAGTGCAATTAAAAATACAACAAGTCGTCAAAGTTGAGGAAGAAAAGAGGGAAAATGTAGGTTGAAGTAGGAAAACTAATAGCTAGAACATATACACAAATAATAAAGATAGTTGAAGAAGAAACACTTAAACGAGAAAGATAAGGCTACAAATAAAAATGAGGTGTCAAGGAAAATTTTCAAAAGGAAAAATTTGAAGGAAAATCAAAGGCATTGAGAAAGAAAGAAGTTGAAGGGAAGATTGTTGAAGATGAGGAAAAACAATGAGCTTCCAAAGAAGAATCATAGAAAATAATAATTGAGGAATAACTATAAAATAAAGTTGTTGAGAAGAAGAAAAGAGAAAAAGGAAAGTTTAAGCATAAGCATAGGTAGAAAGAGTAAGAATTGAATCCAAAACACATAAGAAATATATGGAATATGAAGAGACAAAGGATAATACTAAGACATCAAGGGTGGGATCACCTAGCCAACAAATGCAAACTATGAAAAGTACATTGAAAATTTCTTAAGTCGGGATGACTATTGGAAAATAACACCCATATCCTATCAGCCAAGGGCTACGTAAATCCATGCAAAGGGATCAACCTATTGATCAAGTGCCTAGTTTAGAGTTATTTTCTTACAATAAGAAGTGGAAAAAAATGGTTATATAAACCCATCATAGAAGGAAAATTGATTGTTGATCAATACTTAGTGGAAACTACAGAGGCCACAATGATGGATGTAAATGAGACAAACCTAGTAGCAGTATATTCTATTGGAGTGGCTACTACCCAAGCCATTAAATTGAATGTTGTTAAATTATCTAAGGAAGTGGTAGATTAAAAAAGAGAGATTGAACTTCTAAAGAATCATGTCAAGTATTACAAAGAAGATAAGGGGAATACTGTTGAATTCATAAAGTGTTCTCTAGAAATTCAAGATGAGGAAAGTGTGGTACAAAGGAACCTCTACAAGAGAATATAAGATTTCCAAATACAATATGAAGAAGTAGTCACTCACTCATCTAGAGTGAAGGAAAGGAGAGGAATATAAAAGGGATCGCACAGATGCTTTGATCTCTTGAGATAATTCCAGCAAGATTATGCAAATTTAGCTCGATATGTTACTAGATTAAATTATAGAGACACCACCTAGAATGACACAGAAATTGAATGTTGGAATTTAATGAACCGATCAAATAATATTGTTCACTAACTCACTTCTTCCAAAAATTTCAAAGAAAACAATGAAGATAGAGGGATCTTTACTAGTCGCTTGAACAAAAGGATCAAGAAGGTCAATCCAACCATGAAAGGGAGGTGGGTTGTGTTTACTGGGACCTTTTATGTTTTGAACATCATATAGGCTGAAATCTACTCCAAGGCTCTTGGGAACCCTAACATATGCAAACTATAACATTTTCTTAACACTTCACGGAAACCAGTGGTGAGGAAATTCGACCTTGGGAAGTTTGTAGAGATCCTAATCATGGTTATATATCATTAAAAATGTGATTTTATGTGTTTAGAATAGGTTTGACAAGTTTAAGAGGTCACACAAGCCATAATACCCTCTAGGACTGCACAATAAGCCTCATTTCTGGGATTTCCAAACATAGGATGAAGGTCTTGAATTCTCAAGTTTAGGAATGGGATTTATTCATTAACATATATAATAACATTATCAACTGAAATAACTCAAGCTCATTGGATAGAAATTGATTAATTAGAGGTACACTGAAAACTAGCAATTTTTTATGAAGATCTAGACTAGGTCTAGAAATTGCACATGAAAATCAGACTTGATATATTATTTTTCATAAATAAATATCAGGAGTCTTATATTACATCATAAACATCAATGGGATTCCGAAATGGCTTTCATAGAAAGATTAGACATAGTCTCTTAACTCACTACAAGAAGAAGAAGAGTAGAAATGCTATGGAGTTCGAATGAAGGGCTTTCCCATCTCTACAACGGAGCTTCAATATGAATGGATTTGAATTCAAAACCTGAAATAAAACAAAATTAATGGATGAATGCCATAAATTCTTGAATATCACTGGAAGAACAATAGGGGAACACCTCCCGGCTATGACTAGGGGCACATCTTCCTAAGTTTGAGAAGCTAGAGCTCTCAATTCTGAAATGAAACTATCAAAATATGTGAAAGGTGTGATAGTACATGTTTTTATATACTATATGAATTATTGAGCATGTCATCTTGGCCAATGTGTCCTCATGAACTAGATTAGAAGGTGCTGCTTTGGGTAGCTTTTTCTTTGCTTTCCTACTTTCCTTATTTTTCCCTACCTTTTTTCTTTTGCATTTCCTTTTCTACTTTCCCCTTCATTCTTTGCATTTTGATTCTTTATTCTATTTTTTTCAATGTTTTCTTTATTTTTGAATGCTTTCCCTCTTTTCATCCAAAATCCAACTCTTTCCCTCTTTACACACTTGCCTACTTTGCCTTGCTTTTCACCTTTGGGTTGCTTTCTTCTTTTTTGGAAAGATTTCCATGATCCCTCATCTTATCCTTTCTGGCATTGGACTTTTAATTTTCTAACTACCAATCCTAATACAATATTAATCCCAATTAATTAAAATTTCCTCCTTAACCCATAGGGAATTGATGAGCTAGGAAA
This sequence comes from Pseudotsuga menziesii, assembly GCA_001517045.1. Taxonomy (NCBI): domain Eukaryota; kingdom Viridiplantae; phylum Streptophyta; class Pinopsida; order Pinales; family Pinaceae; genus Pseudotsuga; species Pseudotsuga menziesii. Next base: position 283,545 of record LPNX010434327.1, read on the forward strand.
TGGGAAAGTGATCACTTAGGAAGGGACATGGCATAGAAAGAGCCATGTCATAAATTGCATGAGGATGTCCAAGATATATTGAGCTAATATGAGCATATTTTGGAAGTTGCCAATAAAGTCATGCACAAATTTCATGTATTGTCTTTCAAAATTGATGATGCACTATTACCCCAATTTGAAGTGATGCCAAATTTAAAAGAAAGCCAAATATAAGAGAGTTATTGGATAGAATATATTTCTAAAAAAACCAAGATGAATATCAAGGAGTATATAGCTACTCCAACTAATGGATAATTAGCTTAATGAATACCATTTTAGTAAAGTTGGAGAAAATTTTGGATAAAGTAGAGAGCAACTTAGCTCTCTATCGAGCCCCAATTGAACAACACAACTATAAATGTTTTCATGAAATCCAAAAAGTTTACGAGGCTTGGAAATAATATGTCAAAAATAAAAACAAATGCAGAGAGACAATATTTTGATAGTTGAGTTGGGAATTTGAAGAGTTAGCAAGTTGAAGCCTTTCAACTTCCCACGTTCTCCTTTTCATATAATTAAGATGTGTGTTAAGAGGAAAAGTCCTTTTGCTTGATGATGCAAGCAAAATTTATGTTAATTGAGAAGCCTTTGTTGGCTATATTTGTTCTAGAATTATGGTGTTGAGTGTTGATATTAACAAATCTTTGTTGCTCATGATGTTTTAGAATTATGTTAGACTAGATATTGGAACTATAGAATTTTTGTCATGTATGTATATATTTCACTAACAAAAGGGATATGATGTTGTAAATTTTAGTTATAATTGTAGGTTTACCTCAACTGTTGTTGGTTATTTGTAAATTCCTACAATCTATATTTTAGTGAACTATTTCTGGTTTATTGCTTGCATTTATTTATGTTGGTTCCATGTATGTCAATTCTTATTAATTCTTATATAGGATAATTTAGATTACATTATGTTTAGAATGGTGGTATTTTTCATTTGCATCCCAAATACATTTATAATTAAATCATAAATTAGATAATGGAAATTGGGACAGATATCAAAGTGTTTGTCAATTTCAATGGTGAAAGGTACAATTTAGCCATTTCCCTAGGTAAATCTATTGTAAGGCTATAACCTTACATGCTTATCATTATATGTGTGTGTGTGTGTGTGTGTAATAATAATAATAATAATGAATTGGTGATCTTTACAATAAATTCATGTGGATTATATATATATGAAGAGACGCCTTTAAACACTGTGTCCTTCTAATGCCGACTTTTACATAAATAATTAATAACTAAACCAACGAATAATATAATATACTTTTGGTATATTACAAGTCATCCTGTTCTGAAAAGATTCGTCCATGAATCTTCTGTAAGTGTGCTTCAACTAGAAGTCTTGCCGCGAATAATGGTACCATGGTTTAGAAGTTCTTGAAATAATTGGTCACATTTCCATTCAAATTTTTTCATGCATATAATTATATAGATAAACACATAACAAATATATGGTGTATTCTTCTGAGCTTCTAATATGATGGTGTTCTTTTGATCTTCTAATTTGACGTACATTTTTTATATTTTTGCATGCTTTGATATGGTTTTCTTATCTGTAGCAGAAAATACTAATAATGGACTTACTTCCTTGTCTGACGAGCTTATATTTAGTTGTTCCCTAGGAACCTTTTGATATTGAGATTCTAGAACATCTTGAGTTGCATCCACTGGTAGAATGTTCATCTCTTCATTTGTTGCAACATCTTCCAGGTTTCGTTCTTCTACAATATCATGATTAAGGTCATCTTTGACGCTTTTATTTTCATCATTGAATTCTTCTATAACTTCAATTATCTCATAATTGTCATTAACATTGACTTCATTTTTAACAGTATTTTGTCCTTTATCATTACAATCTACGACATCGTCAATTTATTTACAATTTATATTAACATTTAGCTTGTCAATATCATCTTGATTTTTCATATCCTAGTCTTCTACCTCTTCTATTTCATCGTCCTTGTTATCATCTTCCTTAACAAGTCCTTGTTCTGGAATTTTTCTAGACAGTTTTATAGATTTTTCAGCTGGTGTATTAATGTGCCTTACTTCCCTACCTTGTAAGAAGTCACAGCAAAAATCTAGTAGACATACATATTTTTTACTAAGTATTGTATTTTGAGGTTTGTAGCTAGGGTGTCTTTTGTTGTCCCTCCGAGAGTCTGGTGACCTAGATATTTTGTGAGGAGGGATATAAGGAGGTAGTCGGTGTGGCCTCCCTTCCTTTAGGGTTGAAGTAGCGACTTCAGACTCTTCCCTACTTAGATATTTAGGATTTTTCCTCGTACCATATTCCTCTTTACTCAGGAACTTGGGAGTCACATTTGCTTCTTCTGTTGCGAGTGTAGATGCAGTTCCCAACTCTACTTGACCTAAGAACTCAAGAGTCACAATAGCTTCTTCTTGTATGGTCGTAGTCCCTTCTTCTCTCGTGAGTGAAGATGCAGTTTCTAGCTCTACTTGGCCTAAGAACTTGGGAGTCACAATAGCTTCTTCCTTTATGGTCATATCCCCTTCTTCTGTTGTGAGGGATGATGTAGTTTCCAACTCTACTTGATCTGAGAACTCAGGAGTCACAATAACTTATTTTATGGTTGTAGTCCCTTCTTCTATTATGAGTGTAGATGCAGTTCCCAGCTCTACTTCACTTGAGAAATCGAGAGTCACAATAGTTTCTTCCTTTAAGTTCACAGTCCCTTATTTTATTGTGAGGGTCGATGTAGTTTCCATCTCTACCTGATCTAAGAACTTGGGAGTCACAATAGCTTCTTCCTTTATGGTCGTAGTCCCTTCTTCTGTGATGAGTGCAGATGAAGTTTCTAGCTCTACTTGACCTAATAACTTGGGAGTCACAATAACTTATTCCTTTATGGTCATAGTCATTTATTCTGTTGTGAGGGTCGATACAGTTTCCAACTCTACTTGATCTGAGAACTCCAGAGTCACAATAGCTTCTTCCTTTATGGTCGTAATCCCTTCTTCTTGTTTTCCCTTGCTTGAGAATTTAGATGGCGTAAATGTTTCATCTTCCTTCAACTCACTTAAGGGGTAGGACTCATGTGCCTTTGGATTTTCTTTGTCGACGTGCTTCTTACATTCCTCTTCTCGTTGTTGTATTATCAACATTTTCAATTCTTCAATTAATTTTTTTATGTCTTCAAGCTATGTGCTTTTTTTTAGACTCTTCAAGTTGACTTCTTTTCATGTCTTCAAATTTTTTATCTCTTCTAGGTTTTTGTCCATATATGATCTCATAGAAAGACGGAAACCTGATAATTCCATTATAAAAATAATGATTTGATTTTTTTCAAAATTTTAACTATTAAAAATAATATTTTTAATAATAATTTATCATTTAAAATAATAATACTATTATTATAAAAAAAATTAATAGTTTTTGGAACAAAAATAAGATATATATAATAATAATAGTTATTAATAATAATAATTTTTTATTATTATTATATTGTTTTCGGGGGGAATGGATAAGGATTAGGGTTTTCGTGAAGAGTAATGGTATGGAAGAGGAGTAAAGAGTAACGGGTGGACAATGTGTAATGGTATGGATGAATTTATGATTTTAAAATTATAATAATAAAACCATGGGCTAGTTTTATAAAACCATGGACTGGTTTGTTTCTTCTTTTCTCTTTACTTTATTTTATTTTTGTTTCCTTCTTTTTTCCTTTTTCTTCTCTCCCACTAGGAGATTCCTTTATTTCTTCAAAAATTTAGTAATTGAATGGAACCACAAGCTTGTATTTTTTGTTTTTTATTCCACCGTAAAAAAATTATTTGACTATAGATTAGCAACAAAAGTGCTTTGATACCACATGTAAGGCTACTCCCTTACACGATTATAATAATAGATAATATATATAATAAATGTGCACGAACATGTATGGATATATTTTTAAATGAATAAGAGTTCTACGGCTTATGAAGGGAGTGTAGGTAGGAGCCCGCGGGGGCTCTACTGAGGCCTTGGAAGCCAAAACAGAAGGCGGCGACCGGAGGACATTTGGGCGAAGGAGTTTTTAATTTTTTCACTTTTCAGCTAGCAGTGGAACTGTCTCGGTCAGCATGGATCCCGGAAAGGATTTAACCATAGAAGCTGTAATGGTAGATTATTTCGAGGACCCGTGGCAAGGGTTAACAGTTTTCTTGACCCCAAAAATCACCAAAATTCCCTCCCCGGCATCGGTCCAGGACAGGCTGGAGAAACTTCTAGCTGGGAGCGAAGCTAGGGTTCTGGTTTCTTCATCCTTTGCCGAGGTTGAGGAGCTTGGAAATTTTGCAGCAAGGCCATTGAACCCTTCTCTAGGTGGGGCACTATTTACTCTTTTTCCCTCCGGCACAACTCCACTCGCATCGGACACTGTAATTACACACATTGAAGCCTTTAAGCCGACTCCACAACTCTTGTCAACACAGCAGGACAAAGAGTTTCACAGGGAGCTAGATTCTTTTTTTGCAGAACAACGTATTTCCATGGTAGAACTTGGAACGTGGAATCTAGGTGTGTACACTTTTATCCCAGAAGACATTGTATCCTCATGGCTGCAACAAGGGTTTCATAATAGGTCCTCACCAGACCCTAGCAAGGGAGAGAAAGATACAAAATTTGAATCGAAGGACAGGAGTTCGGAAGGCACAATACCAGGCACCAAAAAATGGAAAAACTGTCGCCTAAACCCTTCTAGCGGAACCGTGAATTTGGTCTGTGGAGTTAACCTCTCCATTGTAGAAGCCCAAGAAATGGAGGATATGGATTTAGTTGGGAAAATAAGGGGTCGAAACCCTTCTCAAGGGAAAATAGAAGAGTGGATTCGAAGGAATTGGATGGGCTTCCAAGGTAAGGACCCTGAAATCACACCGCTTGCAAAAGGTTGGTTCGGATTTCGTTTTGGCTGCAAAGAATATGCAGATTTTGCTCTAGGGAAGGTTTGGAATTATGGAACAACCCCCTTCAAGCTGAAAAGATGGGCACCGCTATTCGACACAGACACAAAAAGGATAGATACGATTCTAGTATGGGTTCATCTACCGGGATTACCTTGGGAATTCTGGAATCCGGCCTCGCCCTTGCTTGGAGATATAACAAGGGCACTAGGATCATACATTGAGGTGGACCTCTCTTTCCAGTAAACAAGGATAAGAAAGGTGGCAAGAATTCTAGTCTCCTTGACCATTAGGACCAACCTTTAGGATCACATAAACCTAATTTGGGGAACCAAGACAAGGAAGTAGTTGTTAGATTATGAAGGGCTTCCATTCAGATGTCATAAATGCCATGAAATGTGACATTTGGCTAAAAAAATGCCCTAACTATGTGTCCCCAACAAAAATAAAGGAAGAAAAGGTCCAAAAAGGAGGAAGAGACCCCACGACCAAAAGATATTTCCCTGGATCAAGGCCTGGAGAATGAATAGCAAGCACTAGAAGTACCAGGACAGACACTGGGTCAGACTAAGGAGCTAGCTACTAAAGACACTTCCACATGGCCTTCATCAGCATGCCATGCAGAGCAACACACTGAACCGCTGACCTCATCGGGTATGAATCCTCCTTCATTAAGTAAGCAATTACATGTTTTATCTTTAAATGAGGACACACCTATGATCTCTCCCTTGTCAACCTGCACTTCCCCTTCTCCCCATAGGTCAACACCCTTGGATCCCCTCTCGATGTTCCCTCCCCCACTTACAAACCTTGACCCATCAAACTCCTCCTCCTCCATCTGATTCCATCTCATATCAAGGGATGTTCCTGCCTCAATGAATCAAAAAGCCCCCCCAAAAGGCCTTGGGGAAAACCCTACCATTCTTTCCAAAGGAAGAGGAAGAGGAAGACCCTCCCATCTCTTTGTGACGTAGAACAAGGCACTCAGGAATTAGGAAAACGGAAGACAACAAACCCTCTTTGGAACACTTAGAGAAGTGCATGCCTTGGATAGGGTTCCAAAATGAAACTACTCTCCCTTAACTACAGGGGTCTGGAAAGTACCCGAAAAAAAATTTCCCTCAAGAGGATGCTCTTGGTTCAAAAACCAGAAGTTATCCTACTACAGGAAACTATGGCTCAGAATTGGAAGTGGAAAATCTGTTATCTTCAATCTCGCCTCTCTACTCATTCATAGCACAGAGTGCAAAAGGACACTCAGGAGGGCTTGCAATAGGATGGAATAAGTCCTCTATTAGATGCACAAATACCTGGGGGAACACATTAGGTTTAGGGGCTCAGATTTGCTGGGCGGAGACAAACTTAACCCTAACTATATTGAACATCTATGGGCCTTACAATAACAGAATGGAATTCTAGGACTCTTTCAAAAACTCTGGGATGTCAAAAGAAGAGAACCTAATCATTGGAGGAGATTTAAATTTCACCCTAGGGGCACATGAAATTCAGGGTCCAAAGGCGAGAATGGACCCCTTAGCTCCTTAATTCAGCAATCTCTTGCTAGAACTAAAACTGATAGACCTATATCCTCAAAATTTAAAACCAACCTGGACAAATAGACGGGTGGGAGAAGAAATAATTGCAAAAAGGTTGGACAAATTTTTGCTAGCAGAGGATCTCTTGGAGGAAGACCTAATGTTCAAACAATGGCTAGATTCTGGAGCAGACTCTGACCACTTACCTATCTTCGTAGAAATCCAGAAACAACCAAAAAATCCATCCATTCCTTTCAAACTCTGCTCTGCTCGGCTCAAGAATGAAAAGGTAACCCAAATCATTCAAAAAAACTGGCTTCCTTACCAAGCAGAGAATGGCACAAGGGCTGCTATTCACTTTACTCAAAACCTAATCAGAATCAAAAAACTTCTCAAGGAATGGGCCCTTAAAAAAAGCTCAGCATGAACAAGCAATCACCCAAATTGAGGCATAGTTGAAAGAGCTTCAAAATAAAGATGGAGGGGGTTTTCTCACATAGGAAGACAAGGAGAAGCTCTACTCACTGGAGGCTTCTAGAAATAATATCCTGAAGGAAAGACATGAGGTTTTGAGGCTAAATAGTAGAGCCATCTGGATGGAATGTGGTGATGCCAATATAAAATTCTTCTAGGCCTTTGCAAAAGGAAGGAAATAACAAAACACCATTTGGGAACTAAAAAAGGAGAACAATGAGACAACAACAACTTTTGAGGATCTAGCCGAGACAGGGAAGGATTATTTTGAAAACATCTTCAAATCAAACCAATAGGCATATATAACTAAGGTAATTTGAATCTCACAATTTTTCCTAGAGAGAATCAGTGATGAAGATAATCTGGAATTAATGGAAGAGGTCTCAGAGGAGGAGTTGAAAGCAACTTTAAACAACTTTCAAAAGGACAAAATCCTGGGACCTGATGGGTGGACAGTGGAATTCTTCCTGGTTGGCTATGATACCATAGGCCCTAATCTTCTATAGTTATTAGAGGAAACAAGAGTAAATGGTGTCCTCCATCTCCCCCTAAACTCAACTTTCCTAGCTCTAATTCTGAAGAAGGATAACCCAGAAGGTTTGGAAGACTATAGGCCTATCTCCCTGTGCAACATCACTTACAAGGTGATCACAAAGATAATTGCACAACGATTTAGAAAGGTACTTTCAAAACTTATCTCTAAGGAACAGTTTGGCTTCTTGGAAGACAGACAAATTCATGAAGCTATTGGGGTTTCACATGAGAGCCTTCACAGTGCAAAGATCAAAAAAGAAAATGGGGATATTATCAAAATTGATCTCTCCAAGGCCTTTGACAGAGTTAGCTGGATCTAACTAAGACTGCTCCTCACACATCGGGGTTTCAGTTACTCCTTTATAAAATGGATATTTCCATGCATCTCAACAGCCTCCTTTGCAGTCCTAATCAACAGAGCAACATCCCACTTCTTCCATTCTAAAAGAGGCTTACAACAGGGATTCCCTCTTTCCCCCCCGCTCTTATTACTAGTTGCAGAAGGTTTAAGTAGAGCCCTTCTGGATGCAAAAAGGAGAGGTCTCTTCAAGGGAATTAAGATTGTTGCAAACCTGAACACCACACACCTTCTGTTCGTAGATGACATCCTCATTTTCTGCAATGGCTCAATCAAAGAAGCAGAAAGACTTTCAGAACTTTTAGCTTTGTTCTATAAAGCTACAAGTATGCAAATCAATTTTCAGAAGTCCACCATTACAACACTCAACCTGGAAGGGGAAGTATTGAGGAATTTTCTTGAGCTCTTTCCTTTCCAGCATTTCTCTCTGGATGATGGAATAAAATACCTTGGATTTAGACTTAAACCAAACTGCTACAAGAAATAATATTGGAATCGGTTGCTAGCCAAATTGGAAGTTAGAGTGAATAATTGGTGTAACAGATGGCTCTCAAGAGCTGGCAGACTAGTTTTGGTAAAATCGATCCTTGAAGAAATTCCAGTATACTGGATGGCACTAGCCTGGATCCCAAAGTCAATTATGAACAAAACAAAGAGAATTTGCTCAACTTTCCTTTGGACAGGGAAGAAAGAGCAAAAAGTGCTCCCTTGGGTGAAATGGGATCAAATAGTCAAACCAAAAACACTGGGAGGTTGGGGTCTAAAAAATCATTTCCTCTTTGTGAAGGCATTGGCTGCAAAAGTAGGTTGGAGGCTCATCTTAACTCAGAGCATGTGGAACAAAGTCATCATCCAAAAATACATTGCACCAACCCCTCTCCTAGATTGGATCAGAGACATGGGCAATACAATCTTACCAAATGGATCAATCATTTGGAAATCATTATGCAAATCCCTTCCAGTCATCTTAGAAGGGCTTGTTTGGAAAGTGGGGGATGGTGTAAATGTTAGAATTGGTGCAGATCCATGGCTAGGCTGCTCACAAAACCACTTACTCCCAAATCAATTTTTACAATTGTTACATCAGAAAGGGTTTTTCCACCTAAACCAAATAGCTGATCCCAACTCAACAAACCTATGGCATCAAGGATGGAAGGGAAGCCAGGCTCTAGAAATTAGAGAACCATGGACCAGGGTTTGGGACCACTTCATCTTTGCCCTGCAATGTTCACACATTCGACTAACAGATAAAGCTGACGAGCTGATTTGTAAGCATGCCAAAAAAGGTCATTACACACCTAAAACTGGCTATCAGCAGCTCTACTCCCAACACTTCCAATAGGTTCAGAAATGGTGGCAAGGGGGTATTTGGAAGCTTAAGTGCCCATTAAAGGAAAAAATATTCATGTGGTGCACTCTTGCAAATAAAATCCCTACTTGGGACCATCTTCAAAAAAGACAAATTGCTGGGCCTGGATGGTGTTATCTTTGCAAAGATAATGAGGAAAATACAAACCATATTTTCCTAAGCTAAAATTTCTCCAAGCAAGTATGGGAGCACTCACAATATCTCACCTCCTCCAGATACTGCTGGACAGGCCCCACATTGGAAGATGCTTGGAAAACCTGGTCATCATCACCCCTGACCACTCAGAAAATAGCCCTTCCACTCCTCCACCTATGGGGAATATGGTTAGCTAGAAACAAAGCCATCTTCCTTGATAAAGCTTCCTCCTTGGACTAAGTAGCAAAGCAAGGACTTGACATTCTTTCCTACTTTCCCCAAACTGAGAGTTATTACTGATGAACAGCTGGACAAAGATATCCCTTGGGATTTTTTTGATAGAGCCTCTTAGGACTTGAAATGTGGGGCAGGAGCCACCCTCTTCCTAAATCCAACTCGACACTTCCAAATTTCAATGGGACTGGGCTCTAGAACAAACAATTATGCTAAACTTATGTCCTTGAAGCTTCTCCTATGTTTTGCAATTGAAATAAATTGTAAAAACATACAAGTATTTGGTGACTCTCTTGTTGTTATAAATTGGATTAATAAAATTTAGAAGTGCAGAAACACCTCACTAGCTGCACTATTTGAAGAAGTTAGCAGACTTCTTACAAATTTTGAATCTCTTACACTCAAACATGTCTACAAGGAATCGAACATGGATGCAGACAGACTATCAAAGGTAGAATTAAACTTGGCTTGGGGAACATGGAAGTTCATAGAGACAAAGGAGGTAGTGGCCAATGAGTTCTATCATAGGCCATTCATGGATCTACTGCCAGGACAAGGCAGTTTCTAAACTTTTTTGCAGAATAGTTCTAAAATCAGACAGTTTTTTTGTTGCAAATAGGATCTCAGTTTACAGTTTCAGAAAAAGTAAATGCAACATACAGTGTTTCCAGCAAGAAGCTCCTTATGGGAGAAACATTCACACATGAAATCCTTTTTTATTCATCCTATTTTCTTTTGTTGCGTATATGCAAAAAAAAAAGTAAATGCATCGTATATGATGCGATCTACTGTTGTAAATCTGCTATCAGCAGGAACAATACATACTTCTGTATGTAAATATTTCTTGATCAATATAAACAACTTTTTTTCTTTTAGAAATATATATATGTGTGTGTGTGTGTGTGTGTGTGTGTATAAGACACACAAATTTATTGTAAAGATCACCAATTCATGATTAAATATATGTATATATATGTATATATATATATATATATATCATAGATATAAATGTATATATATATATATGTATATATATATCATAGATATAAATGTATATATCTATACACACACACACATGTATATATATACATTTACATGTATATATATATATATATATATCATAGATATAAATGTATATATCTATACACACACACACATGTATATATATACATTTACATATATATATATATATATATATCATAGATATAAATGTATATATCTATACACACACACACATGTATATATATACATTTACATATATATATATATATATATATCATAGATATAAATGTATATATCTATACACACACACACATGTATATATATACATTTACATATATATATATATATATATATCATAGATATAAATGTATATATCTATACACACACACACATGTATATATATACATTTACATATATATATATATATATATATCATAGATATAAATGTATATATCTATACACACACACACATGTATATATATACATTTACATGTATATATATATATATATATATATACATGTAAATGTATATATATACATGTGTGTGTGTGTATAGATATATACATTTATATCTATGATATATATATATACATATATATACATATATTTAATCATGAATTGGTGATCTTTACAATAAATTTGTGTGTCTTATGTGTGTGTGTGTGTGTGTGTGTGTGTGTGTGAAGAGACACCTTTAAAAAATGTGTCCTTCTAATGCTGGCTTTTACATAAATAATTAATAACTAAATTAATGAATAATATAATATATTGTTGGTATATTACACCTATGTGGTTGACACAGGACATTGGATTGCATCAGCATGTTGTTAATTGGAAATAATAGGGAAACTATCCTCAATTGTTGTCTCAATTTTATATGAAGAACTTTGGTGTTGCACATTTTGTTTTGGAGATGGAAATTAAGAGAGATAATTTAAATAAGAGACTTTAGCAGAATCAAAGTAAATATATTCATATATTATTGCAGAGGTCTAAGATGTAGGAATATAAGCCAATCAAGATTCCTATTCTTGTTGGTGTAAATTTATCTGTAGAATAATGTTCAAATACACAAGAAGAGGAAGAGGACATGTCTCATGTTCCATGTGAAAGTGTTATTAGAAGTTTTATTATGCCATGGAATGCACCATACAATTTCCCATGTAGTGAGAGTTTTGAGAATATATATGTCAAAACTTGAGAATGAATTTGACTTTGTAAATAGGGTTTTATTTTAATTGCATGGTACATCAAATTATGCAATATACTACCATGGAAGGCATGGGCCCAACATAGTATTGGGTGTACAAGTTTTTATTGACACAACATGAGTACATGGCATAACATGAGTTGACCATCACCTCATCATTGTAATAGACCATTGCCTCATCATTGTAATATAGTTTCATATTGTTGTGTATAACTTATTGAACATTTTGTTGTGTTCATGTTATCTCGAAGTGGTTGAAGTATTTGTAGGTAATTGCATGATAGAATTAGTAAGATTGGAATTACCACACCTCATCATGTGAAAAACCCATGACATAGAGAAATATTTTGAAAGGCATGATTTTTCTGATGTCAAACTTAAAAAAAAAAAAGTTTTATGTTTTAGATGTCAAGAATGATGTCTCTAATAGACATAAATGACATGAAAGGTGGTGAAAATAGCATGCAATGTTATAGGGCATTGTTGAAAGTGTTGGATAGAAACACAATAGACATTAGTGATGTTGGATAGCATCAATCTACGACACACACACAACAAAATACTTGTGAGATTTATTTTGTAGACATGCAAGTGTTTGCAGTGGGTGATTTGTGCATATATGTGATTCAAGTATGCATGTATGACCTTTTCCAAGATTTATCACCCAACAATAATACTCCAATAGGGATTTAGAGATAGTCACATTGCCTTCTTGTTTAATTAGTGTAATGTGACTAGGGAGACACCCAAGGGGACAATGAATGTAATCTGAATAGGCCTACTTGGTAGTTCGTGGGTAATAAATATGTCCATTTGGTAGTTAAAAAAAGATATATAATAAGGGGTAATAGGCATAGGTTTGCTCATGATATTGTGTAAATACACACAAGTATCATTGTATTGAACAAGTTGGATGTTGATTATTGTAGCAAGCGTGACTTGTGGTGTGATTCCTTCGATAAGGAACACTTAACGGTGTTATACTACGTTAAGGGTATACTCTACATTAGTGTGTCATTATGTTGTTGTTTAGTGTGTGGATATCTTGTGTTAATTTATATCTCCTCTTATGGAGCACAACATTTGGTAGCAATGCCCTTTCTTGGGAAAAAAGTGGGGAATGCTATTTTTTCATTTTGTATATTTCTTGGAGGAAAAACGAGGATGGTGGTATTTAGATCAATTACCATTTTTTGTGTGTAGAATACAAATAAACCAATTGCATATCTGAGTTCCTCTCTAAAAAAAATAGAAGTGGAGTTATTGCTATCTAAAAGAAATTATTTTAAGGTTTTCCTAATGACTGTAAGGCAAATTGACGATCATAAATATTTTGATAGAGAGACCATATTTCCATAAAATCGCCTTCAATAAATGCATAATGATAATGAAATTTCATATTTATGGTTATAATAGAGATTATGAGCAATAATAATGAAGTTATGATCATTTTAATTCGTTACCTCAAACCACGTTGAATAATAAGTTATAATTTTAGTTGTGGGTTTTATTCCAAGAAAAATGTATTTTGCAAGAAAATTTAATGGTCTTAGCATTCAAGAATACATTCATCACTTTGGAAAAGCCACCTATACTCTCATATAACGTATGAATCAACTATATGGGGTCAAACATTTTTCTTTAAGGAGCTATTAAAATTTTCAAATGGAGCACATGAATAAGTACATTTAGATAGGTGGTTTCATGATGTGAAAAATGATAAAAAAAAAAGCATAGAGTTTATTTTCATGTGACAATTATTACATGTTTATGGATGTAATCAACAAGAGAAGGTCATTATTTCTATAAACCCTAGTAGCAAGCATAATTTTATCAATGTTAATTTTGCTAAATTGTTGCAAATCCCCTCAAAACATAAGAAAATCAAACAAGTTGGGGTGAGAATGTTCAAATTTTTAAAGACATGAGATTGCCATGGATAAATATGTGTTGCATTCATATTTTTATGCTATAGATATGAATGATGTGGATATTGTTTTGGGATACCCTTGGATGGAATTTTTTGGTACAATTAAAATTCATTCCCAAAAGAAGTTCTTGAAGATACAAGAAAAAGAAAATTTCATTGCGAGATATTTCTCTTACTAAACAAGAATGGCACAAGGGGCACATTAAGAAGTCATTGGAGGTAAAATAATTAAAGTACCTATATATAAAGAATATCAAGAGTTTGAGTTTGAATTAGAGGAAGGGGATACAAAAGCACACAAAAAGGAAGAAGAATCTAAGAAGCCACACGCATTAAAGGAAGCAAAGGTTATAGAGCCAAATAAAAGTAGAAGCAATAGCTAAGGGTACTATACAACACCACCCACACCACCATGAGAAACAACAATTATCAAGGCAAGGTTGGGAACACCAACAAAAATGGAACAAAAAATGAAACCAATATGGGGGCACATGGAGGACACAAAGTAATGCATGGATATATCAAAGTAGTGCAATGACAACATGGAACCAAAGGAGCAACCGAGACAAATAGCGAGGTGGAAATGAAGAAATTGGATCCCATGTACAAATTTCACTAGGATGAATGGATGTTCATTCTTGGTGCTAGTTGGATACATTGCTTATTAGATCATATTGTACGAGTTCCTCTCATGTTTCGAGGAGGAAAGATGTGAAGGGGGTGGAATGTAATGTACTTAGGGAGGATAATATGTGCTACTTGTTAAGTTTTATATGATTCTATAGCTTAAGTCCTAATTTGATAAGAATTTAATACATTTTCACAATAATAACATAAAGAGGATCACTGAAAGAAACACAATCACAAGGTACACAACAATTTACCCTGGAAAAATCAAAAGGGAAAAACTCAACAAAACTTCCTCAATATAGATTACCAGAATGCAATGACCAAAGAACAAGATCTCATAAGAGAGAGAGAGAGGCCAAAACCCAAGCATAACAACCAAAACACCAAAGAAACTTGTCCTCCTCCTCCTTCGTCCTCCCTTCTTTCTCTCTCTTGCGCATAACTTGAGTGAGTGAGTGTGTATAAATGAGGGAGAGCGCCTCCCTATTTATATTGATTTCCCAATTGACATTTTACCCTAACTGGGTCGACCTGTCAAAATGACACGGACGACCTACCTAGGGAAAATCACAATAATAATTATATTAATATTTTTTGGGTACTATTGATATGACTTACAACATAGGGTTTACCTCATGACTTTTACATGACCTTTTACATTAGTGGCGTCTCCCGAAGGAGGAATAATAATAATGTAAAGTATAAGTAGAATATACTTTGAAGTTACATTATTTCAACACCCCCCCTTAACAAGAAGGGTATTCTACTGATAACAAAAAAAAACTAGTGTGGCTCTACACAACATCATTGGAAGGAGGGAGGAGGCATCATTAACATCATATTTTGGAACATTGTTTAGTACATCTATATATCATCAAAAATTTTGAACAACATCATCATCTACAACACAGAGATGGAGTATCATCATCTGCAGCATGGAACTGGGGCATCGTCATCTGCAACATGGAACTGAAACATCATCAAATACAATATGGAGTTGGAGCATCATCATTTGCATGGAACTTAATCATCACCGACAACATGGAGCTGGAGCATCATCACCTGTAGCATAGAAATGGATCATCACCTGCTGCATGGAGTTAGAGCATCAACATCATCAGTTGAAACATCATCATATGCAACATGGAGTTGGGGCATTATCATCTTCAACATGGAATTGGATCATCACTTGCAGCATGGAGTTGTAGCATCATCATCATCTACATCTACATAGAACTGTTGGAACATCATCATCATCATCATCATATTCAGTATAAAGATGAAGTATCAACATCTTCAGTATAAAAATTGATACATCATTAACAACGACATCACGATGCTGGATCATCAACATGAAGCTAGAATAGCAACAACAAATGACATCATGAGGCTGGTTCATTGGCATAAAGATGGAATAACAACAACAACGACAACATGAGGCTGGCTCATCAGCATAAAGCTGGAATAAAAACAACAACGACAACATGAGGTTGGCTCATCAGCATAAAGCTGGAACAACAAAAACAACATGTGATAGGTATAACAACATCATCAACAACAACTCAAGGCTAGAGTAACATCATCTATGGCAGGTGTAACAACAACCAACATGATCCTTCCTTTCAGAATTACAAAATCATGGACAACACGAGTGATCCTTTCCTTTCAGATTTATTGGATCATGGTCAACATAGGTGATCCTTTCCTTTCGGAATTTAGGGATAACGTACAACACAAGTGATCCTTTCCTTTCATAATTATGAGATCATGAACACCACATCTGTGGTACTTAGATGATCCTTCCTGTTTCGGGATTTCAGGATCAAGTATTTACGGAACCACCAATACTGATCACACATACATCTGTGGTACTCAGAAGATCCTTCCTTTTGGGATTACATGATCAAGTCTTTACGGAGCTACCAATACTGATCACACATACGTTTGTGGTACTTAGACGATCCTTCCTTTTGGGATTATAGGATCAAGTCTTTATGGAGTTACCAATACTAGTCACAACTAACACATACGTATAGATCCACCAATATTGTTCACACATACATCTATGGTACTCAGATGATCCTTCTCTTCAAGATTACGGGATCAAGTCTTTACGAAGCCACCAACACTGATCACACATACAATTTTGGTGCTTAGACGATCCTTCCTTTCGAAATTACAGGATCAAGTCTTTATGGAGCTACCAATACTGATCACAACTAACACATACGTACACAAGATAATCCTTGTTTTTGGAAATACGAGATCAAGTCCAACATGGGTGATCCTTCCTTTCAGAATTGCAAGATCTCCAACGAAAATTTTAGACAATGCTTCCTTTCAAAATTACAGGATCAAGTCAACCTCCTGGATGATCCTTCCTTTTGGAATTACGGGATCAAGTCCATCAACCAACATCATGGATGATCCTTCCTTTCAAAATTACAGGATTAAGTCCATCATCCTGGACGATCATTCCTTTCAGAATTACGGGATCAACTACAACAACCAACATCTTGGACGATCCTTCCTTTCGAAATTACAGGATCAAGTCTAACAAGATCAACATTTAAGACAATCTTTCCTTTCATAATTATGGGATCAAGTATAAGGATGATCAATCTCAACTGAACTACCTGCTGTGATCAGGATACCATAGTATCATCAATACTACTCGCTCTTTCGAGGAAATTCTTGACAGACAACACCTATCTTGTCTCTAAAGTGTTCAATCTTCACACAATATAGAGGTTTAGACAACACATATGCAACCTGCTCATCTGCGCTCACATATTGGAGCTTTATAACTCCCTTTTGCATCATGTCACAAATGTATAAGTACTAGATTTCTATGTGCCTCGTCTTATCATGGAACAAAGGGTTCTCTGTCATCTTCATGCAACTTTGGTTATCACATAGAATCACGGTAGCATCCATATCTAGATCGAATAGACCACTCAACGAATTCCAAAGTCATATAGCTTCACAACTGGTGGGACATGCTGCAATATATTCCGCTTCTGCAGTGTTGGGAGAAACACTGGACTGCTTCCTTCTTAGCCATTAGATCATGGCTCACCCCAGACTGAAACATCCTGCTGAAGCACTCTTTCTATTTGAGACACTTCCTGCCTAATCTGAATTTGTATAACCATACAATCTGAAGTCATGATCTCTAGTATAGCTGAGAACATAGTCTACCGTACCTTTTAGGTACCTCATCACATGCTTTGCAGCTACCAAGTGAACATGTCTGGGATCAACCAGATACTAACTCGATATTTTCATAACAAAGCATATATCTAGCTGGGTATTCATCAGATACATCAATGAACCAATAATTTGTATGTATAGTGTCACATCCCCTAATTATGATGAAGCATCAACCAAAAAATTCAAATGTGTATCCATGGGTGTGGCCATGGATTTACATTCCAACATGTCAAACCTTTTCAAGGTTTCTATTGCATACTTCCCTTGGTTAAGGAAGATTCCTTCTAGGATCTGCATTACAAACATGTGTCATAAGAGAGAGAGAGAGAGAGAGAGAGAGAGAGAGAGANTCCTTCTTTCTCTCTCTTGCACAATACATGAGTGAGTGAGTGTGTATAAATGAGGGAGAGCGCCTCCCTATTTATACTGATTTCCCAATTGATATTTTACCCTAATAGGGCCAACCAATCAAACTGATAGGGTCAACCTACCCAAGGGAACTCACAATAATAATTGTATTAATATTTTCTGGGTGCTATTGACCCGACTTACAATAGAGGGTTTACCTCATGAATTTTACATGACCTTTTACATTAGTGACATCTCCCGAAGGAGGAATAATAATAATGTAAAGTGCAAGTAGAATATTCTTTGAAGTTGCATTATTTCAATAGCACCTAGGGAGATATCTAAGGGGATATTGAATGTAATGTAAATAGACCCACTTGGTAGTTGGTGGGTTATAAATATGTTGATTAGCTAGTTACAATAAATAATATGATGATTGTTGAATTTTTAATCTTATTTTCCGATCTTGATAATTATTTCACAATGATTTTCAAGCATTCATTTCATCCCATAGTTTTCATTGAATAATTGTACATTGAAAATTTCAACTTAAATTGCAACATAAACAAATGATCATAGAAAGATAGCCATGCACAAGAGATGCAAGAGTTTTATCCCGGGAAACCCAACGGGGAGAAAACCTTGAAACTTTTCTTAAAAGAAATTAATCCAATTCAAGTACAATACCATTCATGAAGAGAAACCCTAGCACATAAGAGGTTTTCCCTAGGGCAGTGAATCTTTCAAAGGAAATATAAAACCAAAAAATTACTCCTTTGGCTTTTTCTATGATTGGATGAAATTGCACACTAGAAGAGAGAAGATGTGTGTGATGATGAGTGAAGAAATGAGATGTGTGAGCACTTTATTTATATTCTTTAGTTCACTTGAATTTTTCACCAATGGGGCTGACTTGTCTTCTTTTGGTGAGGTTGACTTGCTGTTTTGATCTTTATCTTTGTTTTATCTTCAAGGTTGACTTGGAATTCTAGTATTCCATCTTTCTTGAGGCTTCTTCAATGCTATATGGGACTTCTTTAATGGTTGACTTGAATTCTTGGTTATTTCTTCATCGTAGAAACGTTTTCCTTGTTGATGTTAATCTCCTCACATACATCTCTATTCACATAGAGCTCTAATATTGATTTGACCCCATTCTAAGAAGTCCCAGACAATTCTTAGAGCCTATGGCAAATTCAACATTAGATTAGATTTTGTATATTTCATAAGGGAATGGAATCCCCTATCAAATAAACAAGTCAACTCTCTCTAATCTAAAATAGACCACTCTTTGATGAAGCACTCCTTCTCAGAGTATGCAATATGACCTCTAGCCTTATTCACTCTTAGCCACTTCTCATAACTAATTAAGACTAAGTTGTCAACGTTTGATTATATTTATTAAAAATAGAACTAAACTTGAATAAAAAAATGACCATTCCTGCCAATTATTTAAAAAGACCCAATTAGCAAAAATAAAACTAACTAATTAACATGATATTAAATTTTTCTTTAACATTCACTACCACCATTCATTACCCAACCCAAAATAAAAACAACAAAATAAGTAACTTAAACTTCAAAATGTTTAAAGAAACCAATTATTCAAATGGAAGATTTGAAATCATTCATTGCATAATTGACTTATCCTCTTACACTTTAAAAACATAAAGAATATTGCAATTTGTGTCCTCAAGTTGGAAGATCTCTACAATTCCATCTCTCCAATTTGTTTGTACATGGTTTAACAAAGTTGACAGGAAGAATGTTACAATTTGTGTCTTGACAAATAAGGCAACCATGAAGATCTCTATAATTCCATCTCTCAAATATGTTTGCACATGGTTTCACAAAGTTTACTCTTTTCTTAGTATTTGAACTACTTATGTCTTATTTTTTCGAAAAAGGTGTCTATCAATATAGTGGAACTTTTTAGGTAAACATAATTAGTCTGAAAAAAGAAAAAAAACTCAAAGAAGCTCTTAACTCTTTTATTTGTTTTAATGGTTGATACTTCAAATCACATAATTCTTTTAGTTAGATTTATGTTAAGCTAAGCTTTTGAATTCATCAAGTCGTGAGAATGATGAAAATTTTACGAACGATTTTATTAATTATTAATAATAATTATTTTTATAATTTGAGTTATTTTTATTATTCAGTAATACATTTAAGATGAATGTCCTTCTTGTTTAATTGATTATATATAAAACAAATGATTTTTTTTTTTAATATGATATATTTTATTTTATTTTTCTAATTTATAAGGTTACATTGTAATTGGAAGTAGTCTATAGTTATATATGTTTTGAATTTAAACTGAATTATGGGCATAGATGTAATATTAAGGTTGAGTTATTAGTTTTGTGGTGCCTTTGTAGTGTGGTTTCAATTTTTGGAATCAATTTCTTAAAAGTTTATGAGGATTCTACTATGATCGTTAAATTGGAAAATAAAATTTTCAATTTACATGTGGTTGGTCTTCACAACTAGTGTTGGAGGACCAAAATGTTCTTTTCATCTTTTGAAGCTATCATCATTGATTATATATATATCGAGAAGTTAATGTGGAAGTCGATTCTTTGTCGAAAGATGCGCTGGAAGGGGAAGCAGACATTCTTTGCTGGGAGGAAGTTGTTAATAACTCTTTGGAAAATAGTGGTTCCATAAATTTCTTTTTGATGTAACTGGGAGTTTTGGTCGTCCTCTGGTCTCATCATTTTATGTGTTTTTTGTGTATAAGACTGACATATGTCTTATAGTATATGTATTCATGTGATGACTATTTTGATGCTAGAGCTTTATTGTTTTGAGTGATTAGCTTTGTTAAACTAATTGGACTATTAATGTACTTTTTGATTCCATGTGAATATCAAGAGTGCATTTTTTTTAACATTTAGTTATATATATGGGATTAAGACTTAATGTTCTTTTTAATGTGGTTTGTTGCCTTATAACTTTGACGAAACACACTACATTCACAGGAAGGGGGTCCACCTGTAGAGGCCTCCCCTCGTCGGCTCCAGTTTTGGGAGCCTAAACTCGAAAAACCTAGAGAATTGAACCTCCGACCTTGACTACTTTGGTCTTGGACTCATAAGCACTAACCAACTGAGCTACACCTTGGGGCTATTAATACTTAATACTATTTAAAAGCATATAACTTTATTGTTATAACTTCAACAATGACAATAAATGATGTCTTTGTTGTGAATATTATTTAGGATTAAACACCATTTATATTTTGGACCATGATTTACAATTATTTCAAATTGGTTAAGAACTTGTCTGTCTTATATATGTAACAAACAATTAATGACTTAAAATACAAAAAATCTTTGCGAGATCCAATCTCTAGACACTTAAAATTCCAACCATGTTAAAGGTTGGGGTGGTCCAAGCTATGATGAGGTAGATGCTCTTGAGTCAAAGATTTTTAGACGACAGGCTAATCCCACAAAGACAAACTACACTTAAAAATCCAACCATATTAAAGATTGATGTAGCCCACACATATGCTGAGATAGATACCTTAAATCATTATTTCTTAAACCACATAATAATCCCACAAATCACAAACAAACCAACAAAAACTGCTGCTTTCATTGTAAAACCACATATCCTCATGGATTGTAAAACCACATATCCTTCTGTCCATGATGTAAACTCCTCCTCCATCTAATTGGTAAAACCACATATTCTTCTGTCGGTTCAAAAAAGAAAACGTTAAAGCCAACTTGACCTTATATACGTAGATTCCTTTTTAAAATTTTGTTTTAAATGAACAACATTAATTAGCAGTAAATTCTACACAGAATAGCATTAATTTTTAATTTATTTTTAAAATATAATAAAAATCTCTCCTTTTCCGTAGGGAGTTATGAGCCACACACCGCATTAACGACGCAGTAAAAGGTTTGATGGAGAAAGGAGACAGTGACATTGTGGGGGCTGCTGGGGCAGGGGATGGCGTGGAACAATTTTTATAGTGATTGTCATTTTGGTATTTGTTCGGGCCACCAAATGCTCATGGATGCCTGATGACTTCATTCATATTAAATGCTTGTCAGGTCAATCTGCATACTTAAATAGTTAGTTTGTTGGGTTTCCATAACACATATCTGCTTGTCTCTCGGCTTCTTGGGCTGTAATTGCCGATGGGTGTTCTGTTCTGAGCTTGGATCCTCTCATGGTGATGGGGATGAAGATGAGAATGAGGTTGAAAATGAGAATGTGTGGGCGCTGTGAAAAGGTCCGTGTGATTCAACCAGACGGGCAAGTGAGGCAGTTGGAGCTACCCATGAGCGTTGGAGATCTGCTCCGCCTGCATCCCCACCATTATGTAAGAGAGGCCATTAACAGAAGAAGTAGATTCAGAGCCGCCATAATGCCCATAGAAGCTCAGCTCGAGAGCGGTGGCATATACCTTCTTCTTCCTCTTCCCCGCCTCTTCCCCTCCTCCCCCGCCTCTGCTCCGCCTCTCCCACCTCCTTGCGCCTGCTTTCTCAGGGATAATCAAGAACAAGAACAAGAAGAGAGAAGGGCCAAATGCGGGCCGTCAATATGGATGGGGAAGCGGCGCCAGTACGGGCTCTTGTTCTTCACTTCTTGCATCTCCCATTCATGTAAAGTCTCTCCAGAAGGTGTAGGGTTAGGGTTAGGGTTAGCAGGATCGATCCGTGGCGGTGTGATGAAGCGTAGCAGGATTTGGGAACCATCGCTGGAGATGATTCTGGAGAATGATATTCTGTACCCACAAATCAGTAGCAGAAAAGGTGGGGAATTAGTCCAAGAAAAGAAGCCTGGCAGTAAAAAAGTTGAGCACCGAGTACAGAAGCCAGGTTCTTCTTCTTCCTCTTCTTGCAAGCCCAAGCCTAAGATAAATTCCTCCTCCTCCTGTCTCCGAACGAAGAAGAGGGATGCAAATGCCAATGCCAAGGAAAATGTAATTGTTTCGTAATGCTAATTGCAGTTGCAGAAGAAGAATATTGATTATGAAAGATCAGCAATTATGGAGTTATTATAATAATAATTATTATTTTCATGAGTTTTTGCTGTATTTAATTGGTAGCAGCAGTATCATTATCATCAACGAAGGATCCAGAGCTTCATTTCATCGTTCAAATTCGCTTCATTTCATCGTTCAAATTCATGGTGTCTGTGGATCTGTGTGTATTATGGGTTCATCATGAAGTGGGTCTCACCATGAACATGGGATGCGGTCAGATTCCAAACTTATCAATCTTCTTCCCTGCTACAGGTCACACAGTAGCTACCTTTTTCTATATTCTTGTTTTCTTTTTATGAGACGGATCCTTGCATTTGTATTCATTGTTTTTATTTGCCAAGCTGGCTTTGTGGTTGCAAGCCTAGAGGCATCTGGTAATAATTAGCACATATTCTGTATGCAAGAACCTCCAAAAGCAGATTGACCCCACTCTCGCCATAAAATTGGGGAGTTTGGGTTGGAAAAAATAACATCACTGTCTTTGTCAATTGTAAGTCATTTTGATTGTTGTCCTTCAATGTAAACTTATCCTTGTTGTTCTGTGGATTTCTTTCCATCTTGGAATTCTGTTAATATGCAACTTTTTGTTTTCCAAGCGTATATCTAATAATATTAATAATATAAATTGAAAACAAAAACTATCTGGCAATGCTTTTTTATTATTATTAAAAGTGGAGTTAAAAACTATCTGGCAGGACTCCTCTTTTTTAATTAAAAGTGGAGTTTATATTTTTGGTTTAATTAATGTTTCTATTTATTTTATATTGTTTATAACATTTTATAAAGCTTTTCTTCCTAAATAAACATACCTTTGCTCCTCTTTTTTAATTAAAAGTGGAGTTTATATTTTTGATTTAATTAATGTTTCTATTTATTTTATATTGTTTAACATTTTTAAAGCTTTTCTTCCTAAATAAACCCACCTCTTTCTTGTAATCATTGAAAGATTCCTTTTTACTTTATTAAACAAAGGAATTACTATTTAAAAGATTGAAAAATGATGGGCATTACATTGATAAACCTTGTTAAACAAAGGCCTTTACTATTTAAAAGATTGTAAAATGATGTTAAAATGATGGTCATAACAGTGATAAATTGCTAACACCTTAACACATTTTACATAGTATGACACTTTAGAGAGAAGCATACTTTTTTTTACATATTCCCACCTTAAAAGTAGTTGTAAATGTAAACCCATAGTTGTAAATGTAAACCCAAATTTGGAGGTCGTGTTATCATTTCTCTCCCAGTTTATAGCAATACTACCAAACCACCAAAAAAAAAGATTTCAACAACTTAACACACTTAAAATGAAATCTGCAAGCATTTTAGAATATATGTGATCAGTGCATAAATGGTCTTAAACTTCAATGATGAAAGGTAATAATCGGAAATGGATAAATAAATGATGATAAATACAGCTGAAATGTGCTAAGAAAGCTAGTAGATCACTTGATGCAATTAGAATCCTAGATACTATAAGTCATTCCATACAATTATAACAAGACACTAAAATGCTGCATATGTTGCCTAAATTAATGTCAAAATATTGCAAAAATCAATTGTAAGCAAAACCATGTGTAGAATGAATGCCAATTAAATAAAATTTTGAGGGGAAGATAATGAAGCTAATATGGAGAAGAAAATGAATAGCAACTATTGTTGCATTGTTGTTTAGTGGTTGGAAGAAGGCATCATTATTATATTGACCTAGGTTTGGGAATATCGCTGTGGAGATCAAGTTGTGTGGATTATTTGAATGAAAACAGGTGACAAAGGAAGAGGACGAAGGGTGATAAAGTGCTTACAGATTTAGGGAGAAGAAACCAACAAAAGGGAGAGATGCATCCCCTCCTTGGGTTCTTGAGACTCCCTCTTTAGGTTGGATGGATCTTAGATGGATACAAACATTGTTATAGGGCATTGATTAGTTATTTCATTTGAAAGAGGCCATCGCTCCAAAATGACTCCCTAAGTTAGATACTCTTGGGCCAAAGTAGCGAAAGGAAATTAAAAATTCTCCCTTTCAGAGAGTGGTTACTTGGTAGTTTGAGTATTTGATAGATATGATCGCAATGTTGAAAGAGGGTCCATGGTTTTTTTAATGTGGTGTTGGTTTTTCTATTATGGTTTGAACACTTTAACTTAGAAGGAGATGTTAAGGACATTATTTTTATTATGGGTTTGGCCACCAAGCTTGTAGCTTTACCTACATAATGACAAAGTGCCCAAAGTGATAGGAGAAAGGTTGGGCTCATACCAAAACATGGTTCCTAAGACACTTACAAAGGAGGGGATTCTCTAAACGCTTGTTTAGATGTCTATCAATGGGATTTGTTGAAAGACATTTCTCCAGTGTGGAAGGATGAAGAACGAAGGTAGATAATAGATTAAGAAAACTTCAAATTTTGCTGTAGATTTTGCCAAAAGAACGATCATGTCCATTAGGATTCCTTGCCTAGAATAGAGGCCTATAGGAAAGCAAAAGAGATCCCACCATGTGGATCAAGCACTCCAGAGCGAAGAATTGGTTGTGACATCTAAGGAGAGTGACTCGATAGAAAGCTTGATAGTCCATATGGTCATTGCAGTGACCTCTAAAGGCTCATCAAAGAAAGGAGCCACTCTTGAAGCATCAAATTATGGTCTAAGTAATGTTTTGACAATGGGTTCAAAAGGGGGTAGTCAACCACCACATTCCCTAGATTCCAAGCCAGCATCAAGGGACAAGAAAACCCTAAAATTCTCCATCATTTCAAGGATAGATTCCCCCAAGGTAGTTTTTCTAAAGATCTAAGAACGGATAATGAACAAAAGATTTGTTTTGGAAGCATTATTGAAAGTAGATTATAAGGGCCACGTTAATAGAACTCCTTAGATCTCTATCCCTTGTTTGTATCAAGAAGTAGGAGGATTTGGCCCTCTTGAGATATTCTTCGATTTGTCCTTGTCCTCAATAGGATACTCTAGCATTGTAGGAAACCTTGTTCTTAGCAAGAAATTTTCCAAAGATAGGTGCACTCCTGCATCTTTAATGGCCTCTCACTTGACTTCTAGGCACTAAACTCAAGGTAGAGAGGCATGCAAGTTTTTTTTTTTTCATTTTCTCTCATTGTTAATGCAAAGCATTGAGATTCATAGAGATAGCTTAATTCTGTATATTCACTTTTCTTGGGTGATAAAAACTTGCGAATTCCAGACCTGCGTCTACTGACTGTGTGATCGTCTCAATTTTTTCCTTCAGTGGTTGAATAAT
Source organism: Pseudotsuga menziesii (assembly GCA_001517045.1). Taxonomy (NCBI): domain Eukaryota; kingdom Viridiplantae; phylum Streptophyta; class Pinopsida; order Pinales; family Pinaceae; genus Pseudotsuga; species Pseudotsuga menziesii. Next base: position 309,731 of record LPNX010434327.1, read on the forward strand.
GCTGGTGATGCGCACTGCTTCTAACTGATGCACTTCAAATTCTGCTTCTCTAGCCGCCTCTCTATCTTGAAGAGCCTGGACCTCCTACTTTAGTCGCTTGATTTCAGTCATCTTGGCTACTTTCTCTTAGAAGGCCAGCTTCTTCATGTATGCTTTCTCTGTAGTGATTTTCTTTTCAGCTGCGCACCTATTCGCCCTTATGCTTTCAATATTCACGTCCTCCATAAGCGATTCCCACACCGTGGAAACGTCTTTTAGTGCCTTAGCGCATGATGTTTCTCCTTGTTTTATTTTTCCAGCAGCCTCATACGCTGCTTTTCTTCGCTCTTTGAGCTACTCAGGAGGTGTGATCAACACCTGTCTAGCTTGTAGTTCTTCGACCTTCTTTCAAAGATCTTGCACGATCTTTTCCAGCATGGTTACCTTAGTTGTGGAGTCCTCATCCTCTTGGCCCGCTTCAGGTTGGAATTCTACAATGGAACTCTTGATGGTCTCCACTAGTGTGAGGCGATTCTACTCGCGCGCCAGTATTTCTTGTTCCTTCTTAGCAAGAAGGTTGATGCACCCCTGAAGTTCTTGTTCTTTTTCCTTCAGGAATTCTTTGTGCGTCTTCTCCTTCTTTCACTATTTTTTCTGATAGGAAACATCATTCTCTCTTAACCGTATTTTGGACGCATCTTCCTGCTGAATTTCATAGACTTTAATCAAGTCCAGCTTAGAGAAGTCAATCTGTAGAGTGCTATTATCATCAGCTGCACTTGTCTCTGCTTCCATTTCTAGTGTGTCCCAAAATATTTACTTTGATCGATGGCACTAATGCTCGTGTGGTTAATGGAACATTGGGATCAACAAAATATGTCTCAGCCTCAAAAGTGGATTTGACCTCGTTGATAGCTTCTATCAATTTCTTGAGATGGCATCCAACTTGCTCAGCTATATTTTCCTGCTGCGTCTTTAGGATGGCAAGGTTGTCTTGCACGAATTTGGAAATAGCTGCTGAGAAATCCTCCAAATCATCTTCTATCAATGTGTTCATGTTCGATGCTTTGTCGGCTTTTTTCTTCTTATGATGTGGCTGGCCTTCTTGTTTCCTTGTTTTCGTCTGGGTCGCACATGCTCTAGACTTGGTCTGCGCTCCGAATCACTTTGATCCGTGCTATTCCTATCGTCGTCATCTTGTTCTTCCTCATCCTATGACCGATTATCATGTTCATCGCCTCCTTCATTACCTTCATTATGAACTTGGTGAAGTAGTGGGACCTCTTCATCCTGTCCTTCGAGAAGTAGCTCTGCTAGTGAACCACACCATTCTTCTATCCATAGGTGGATGATTGCATCCATGTGGTCATCCATCACCATGAATCCGACATGGTGCACATGTTTGGTTGAGTCCCTTTTTGGCTCTAAAATTATATTATGTGCTCCGGCCTGAAAGTTGATAAATGTTGCCTACCTGTGTATCGTCGTAGTGCAGATTCGATGGGACCAGTGGACAACATCAGACAATGCCTTTGCGTGAAAAAAGAACTCAATGTTGTTGTCCTTCCATCGGGTCAAGGCTTTTACGTCATCCCACAAGTTTTGGTACCTTGCACCATGGCAAGGTAGTGGGACATCCATCTGCACAAAGTCTAGCGGTTTGACCCACATAGTGAACAAGATTAAAATAAACAGCCATGAATAATGGAATTTGTAGGTAGGCTCATGCTGGGCTTCCGTTGCATCATCTATGAGCTCATTCAGTAGGTACCTCCACCAAATGAACCCTCCACCCAGCACGCATAACTCTGTGAGTTCCACTGTCGCCGCTGAACACTTATTGGGTCTCATCTTCTGTAGCAACTTACAAGATAAGATCCTCGTAGCAAACCACACACTTTTGTTCTCGATTGGGTCGATTAGGAAGCCCCTCTTTGCGCATCGTAAGTTATACTTGTGCTTGATCCGGGTGGTGTCTTTTTTGGCCAAGTATGGTGCAGGGTCATTTCCTTCGTTTAGGAGGTCTGTTATCACTGAAATCAGCTCAACATCAACAGGGTATGGTCGATCGAGCCATAGGCATCCTCTGTGAAATCATACCAGCAGCTGCTTCACATAAGTGTTGACTTGTAAACTGTGGCTGAAATGGGGCATAAATAGTAGGTTAATCAAACCTGCATGGGAAACTCCCTCAGCCCACTCCATCGATCTGAGCACTTGTGCTCCACTTGGGTCAGGCTGGCTCAAGACCATGCAGTCCGATCTCTTTAATCCATCCTGCAGTCGAGTGTCAAAGTCCTTGAAATTCAACTTAGCCAACTTGGGCATGATTTCCATCAGCAAGGGGACATTATTAGGAATCCATGATGCTACCAGATTTGTAGTCGCCTTCCTTGGGAGGTCCACTTTCGGTGCATTGGCTCTCCTTGGCCGAACGTAGCGCAGGAAATTCTCATATTTTTCCTTTGCATCTGGCCCTTTGCGCGGTGGTGAGTCTTCTTCCATAGAATCGTCCTCTTCTTGTTCCTCTTCTACAGGTGCTTTATCCAGACTATCCGCAGGAGCGATAATCTTTCATTTCCTCGTCTACGATAGTCTGTACGGTCCTGCAACTGGTTCCTTGGTAGGATGTCTCAGCTCCATGACATGTGCTATAGCTGCAGGAGCAGCTAGTGGTCTCTGAGCTGGGTTTGGCACAACGCATGAACCAGGGGTTAGAATGGTAGTGTGAATGACCCCATGGGTAGGTTTATTTCTTGTTCTTTCCATTGGATCAGTCTTTGGTTGTTGTTGCAGTTGCTATATCTCAGGGGATGTAATCTCTTCTTTGATTGGGAAACTGGATATAACAGATGGCTCAATGTCACTAGGGATTTCAATGACCATGGGAGTCGGCTTTCTTCAACAGGGATGACAGGGTTTGGCTTTGCAATCGCTCAGCTATGGTTCTCTCTAACTCGCTCTTTGGTCGTAAAAGAATGCTTGTCGGTGAAGCCTTGTACTTATACCCACCACCACGTCGTGCAGTCATCATGCAACAGGAAGTTAATGTCTAATCCATCAAATGGGAGTCTTCTGTTGATCAAGTCGTTAATTTGAGTGTTGCATTGTTTCTGTCTGTTGGAGCAGGGCCCCGCAGCTACAGAAAAAGCTTCTATTTTTGGTAGAAGATGGACAATTATTGGAGGAAAGACAGTTTTAGTGAAGCGTACAAGGAAAGTCAAAGGGAAACAATACTTGAAGCGGCCGAGAAGAGAGCTCAACCACTGCATTTAAGGCAGCGGCGACGACAGGAGGGCTCAGCTACCCTCATAAATGGAAAATGAGCAACGGGCCGAGGTATTAAAGACAAAGGACAGAAGGGGAGCGACCGAGGAAGCGACGCCCATACCTGAGATCAGCGTCGAAAATCGTGGAAGACTACAGAAAGCTGCAGTGTGACCAGTAAGCGGCAGTTCAAAGTACAAATAGGTCGACTGTCACAGTCAGGGTTTTTGGGTTACTGTTGGGATAGCCCACAGTGTTGTATCACGGTGAGACATTCGGGCCACCTATTTAAACATGTATTTTGTATTGTGAAAGGTTAGACAGTAGCCAGATAGTGAGACAGTAGCCAGTTAGACAGTCAGTTGGTTAGCTAGTTGGGCTGTCTCTAGTTGTCATCAGTATTGTAAGACATTGAGGAAGAGTCGAGCTCTGGTTCTGCTGTTAAGTCTGTAGTTATCTTACTGTAACCAGTAGTAGACTCTTTGAGCATGAATGTAACAATCCATAGGGATTGAGAGAGAGAGAAAAGAGTATATTGTAAGAAGAAAGCATTATAGGAAGAGAAGAGATCTAGGAGAGAAGGGCTCTTAGTTGTGTGCGTGGAGTTTCCCAGAAGATCTCAAGATGCATAAGAGGTAGCAGCGGAACTGTGTTACTCTCTCAAGATATAATAAAACACAGTTCTTGTGGACGTAGCTTCCTCCCTGGAAGTGAACCACGTAAAACCCATGTGTTGTGCGATTGTTTTATGTGATTGTGCTCTAACTTATTTGTTATCTGTGATCTGTTACATGAACTTTGCTTAATAGTTAATGAATGTATGTATGCTATCCTTCAGTTTACAGTAACATAGAAGGCTAAAGTGAGTTGAATGTATCAAGTATTCTGTATATGAGTTTATCAGTGCTTGATTCACGACAGCTAACAGTTACATTGTTAAGTGACGTCTGTATATTCAGTTCAGCGAGTTGAGCATGGTTGATGTTAAGCGTGTTAAATTGTAGAAGCTTAAGAGAAGTTGTTTAACATCCTAATGAAGGTTAACTGAGCTAGTAGACCCAGAGAGAGAAGCCTCTGGACCTTGAGAGTTGATGAGCATATTAAGTTTTACTGTAGGAGACATCACAACGTAGAAAGGAAATATTGTATCGTCGGAGAAGCTGCGGTGTGAGATATCGCAGGTTAAGAGTGAGTAGAAGAGAAGGTTTGCGCATCGTTCTAGAAGCTGCGATGCGATAAGAGCTAGTCCCATAGAAGAGAGTCAGCTAGAAAGAGAGAAACAGCCCTTGCGGAGAGACCCCACTGGTTAATCAGAGTCGAGAGAAACCTAGGATGCTACAGAACCTGGTTGAGGAAACGTGATTCTTCAGCCACCCCATCTAGGATCACTTCGGGTGAGACTTCAGGCCGTTCCGTGGTCTGTCGCCGAAAGGGCCAGTGAGCTAGGGGTTTTGTTGGTACACTACAGTAAACTCGGGTCTACCGAGAATAGCCAACAAATGGTTCCGTCACCGGTTTTGAACAAATTGAAGAGCTAATGTTCTGTTGGCATCCCACTAAAGAAGAACTTAACCAGTGGGTTGAGTCTAAGGAGAGAGAATTTGTTGAAAAACAAAACAAGAGTCCTAGGTTGAGTACAAAGGACTGGCTACAGAAATATATCTTCACAAACCTGCATGAGATATTTTTTGCAACCTATGCAAATGAGTTGTACGATTGGTTGTCAAAGTTGAATGATAAGCATGTATTTAAGAAGAAACGGAACATTGTCTGGACACCGGAGCTGATTCACACCGTGAAGAGCGTAGATAATCCCATTTCACATGCAGTAGACTTCTGGCTTGCAAGTTTGCTGGAAGGTTTCATTACAGAGTTTGCAGTTGATCAAAGAAAGAGTTTCAGCGAAGCAGAGAGGTACTTCTTCAAAGGATATCACGGTCAGTACCTAAACTCTTTAAATTTGTCCCTTAAGATGTTATTGTATGAAAAAAAGAGTACTGGATATATTCTCAGATGAATAAGTTAAGTAAGTGTAATATCACAAGAGTTTGAGAGTGATTTTGAAGAAATTGGATGTACACGCATCGGTAAAAGATATAAAGTAGATTTTAGATCTTCCTTCTTTGAAGATAGTTCAGATAGTACTAGAGAATAGAGTCAAAGTAATAGAGAAAGAACAGCAGGGGGTATTCCTTATCACCCTTATACCCCACAAAAACCAACCGGGACTCGGAATAATCCCGCATGAACTCCATCTAGTAGTTCACATACAGTACATACTACCTCTACACCACCTACATTTACACAGCCAAGTGGTAGTAATACAGCAAATCAGAATCCACCTCGTAGAAACAGAATGGGGGATGACATGAAATTACCTACTTTTAGGGGTACAGGGGCAGAAGACCTAGAACAACATTGGTTCCTATGTGACGCTGTATGGACTATTAAACAGATCCAGGATGACAATATTAAGCTTGTCCAGTGGGCCACTACACTTAGAGAAAGAGCTTTAACATGGTATATGAAGTATACATCAGCGCAAATTAGAACACTCGCAGAGGTCAGGACCGCAATGATTAAGGAATTTAAGAAACCCAAGTCTGAGTCACAATGTATCACAGAACTTAAAGACATCAAACAGTTACCCACAGAGTCAGTATGAGATTTTGATTAGAAATTTAAAGCTCTTATAGACCAAGTTAGTTTTGAGTTTGCATCGGAGTAGCATAAGGAATGGTTCATCGCAGCACTGCTCCCTCACATCAGATTTCCACTAATGCAATAGAAACTCCATACGCAGGATGACGCATTGGAGATGGCAATGAAACTAGAGGCTTCACCTCTAGCTGAGACTAGTGCAGGTATGACAAACTTACATAATCAGTTAGCCAATCTCACTTTACAGCTACATGAGATTAAGAAAGGAAAAGAGGTTGAACAAGAATTATGGTGTACAAAGTGTAAAGGACATGGCCATACCAAAGATAACTGTCCAGTATTTGTTGAGTATCTAGCAAGTGGGGCTCCTAACCCCTTAATACAGAATCAAGGGCCATGGTGTGAAATCTGTAGAACAAGAGGACATAGACCACAGGAATGCCCTTTACTTCAGAAGTATGTACAAACTCCTAAGAACTTATACTGTAACTTCTGTAAGTTAGTAGGACATGATGAAAATAATTGCAGAGCTTATAATCTCATGATAGAGAGAAAACATGACTTCTACAGAGTCCAGTCAGAGACATCAGGACCAGCAGCAGGACCATAGCATGAACCGGCTCATGATGGCCGTGGTGGAGGATTCAGAGGACGAGACTGTGGTGGAGGATTTGGCCGTGGCCGTGGACTGATTGTTTGTTACAATTGTGGAGCTGTAGGACATTATGCTAGGGATTGTCAGAACCCTACTACAACATGTAAGTATTGTAAGTCTTATGATCATACTATAGAAGAATGTCCTATCTTGATAGCCAAGATTAAAGATCCTAAGCCAGCAGTAAACCAGAATATTCAGCTTATTGCTACTGAGCATAAAGAACCATAACCAAGAGTCAATATTGTGACTCGCAGTGGTGCTTCTACTAGTAGGACATCGCAGGATGCCGAAAAGAATACAGATCCAAAGTGGGTGCGCAAAGCAACTGATAAACCTACACCACTTGACCTGCAGAAGAACAAAGAAACATTTCAGCAAGCTAAAACTTTCTTCACTGACCCTACACTATCAGGATCACAGGTATTGCCTCATAGGGGCGTACCGCAGCAGAAACCTTGTGGCGTTAGTCTTGTGCAGATATCGTAGGCTACCACATCTGGAAGGTGCGAAGAGGATGAGTTGACAGAAAGTGTACAATCCTTCCTGCGGAGCTGCTTGAAACTCATAAGAAATGAGAAAGCCATAGGAGAGCTTCAACGCATCATAGATCAGTATCAGCAGTCTTTTTCTGTGAGCAGTACGCAACGTGTTGTTCATAATATTATGGGCCATACAAGAATAGGAAGAGAAATGAGACTCACAGCACAAATTGGAGAGTTTGAAATGGATGAGGTAATCCTAGATCTAGGATTGGAGGTAAATGTTCTTACTAAGCAGACATGGGAACATATGGGTAGCCTTAAGTTAGCCAGATCACCTATCCATCTGCGATTAGCCAATCAGCAGAGGGTATCGCCACTGGGTCGATTACTGCAAGTACCGGTTGATATTGACGGAGTTCGCAGCTTTGCAGATTTTGAAGTCATAGAAATTATTGGCGATAGCAGACTGTATCCAGCTTTATTAGGTATTGATTGGGCAATTGATAACATGGTTGTTATCGATTTGAAGAAAAGACAAATGACCTTTGAGGATAAACAGATTCGAGTCATCACACCGTTGGATCTTTTTCAGGGTCCTCGATACATTGAACCTATCAGAGCAGAGGAAGAGGTGCGTAATATGGAGAGCTTCTATCAGATGACTGCTAACCAGAGTGATTATATCAATCCCACCGCAGAAGGAAATATTAGCTGGCGATGCGATAGCTCATGCGCATTGGATTTAGAGGTTGGTTTAGAAAATTGGCAGAATAGACTTTATGAAGTCTCAGCTCGTAGATGTGCGTTTATGACTAAGTCACTACGATGGATTGGCACGGAGGTTAAGGATATTCCGTCGTTTGATGGCTTAGCAGACGTCAATGACTTTTTACAACAATTTGAGCAGGAAATCCCTCATGAGCAGAGGATGGCAGCTATTAACCTTGCAGTAAGAGCCACACCTGCAAGATGGTGGCATGCACATAAAGAAAATATCGCATCATGGGATGATGTTAAGAGATTGATGGTGATCAGATTCTCTAATGACAAGGAACATTTACAGCAGAAATATACAGGAGAAAGTGACCCCAGGTCACATATTAAGATTTGTGAACATAATTGGTCGGACATTCCAGAGGACGAATGGGTTCACCTATTCATTCACACTTTAGACACAGTCCCAAGGAACTGGTACACTGAGACAGAGTTGCGCAGAGGAACGACTACATGGCCAGTTATGATAGACAGCTTTGTACTCACTTTCACTTTTGAATCTGAGTATCCAAGCATTGATCAGGCTCTAGAGATATTATAAAGACTAAGATATTTGATGACTGTACCCTACCAATGTCTGCTTAGCCTGATTGGGCCATCTAGTTAGAACATGCGCTAGAGTGTTACAACATCGCAAAAGATCCAGGTGATGAGTATGAAAATCCTCGTAGTATCAACATTCCAGAGTCAGAAGGGACTCGCGAAGTTGATAGACCAAAGTTAGAGATTCCAGCTGTCACAGAGCCTATTAAGATTAAAAAGATCAATATTGGCACAAAAGCAAAACCAAAGTTTGCCTCTATTGGAGACTATTGGGATGATGAAACGGTAGGACACATCGCAAATTTGTTACATGACTATCAGAACTTATTTCCCACTAAGTTTATAGAGATGAAGGGAATAGTAAGAGATTTGGGAGTCCTGAGGATACATTTGAAAGAGGATGCTTGGCCAGTTAAGCAGCGTCCGTATAGATTAAATCCTCGTTATAAAGAAAAATTTAAGGATGAGATTGATAAGATGCTAGCAGCAGGCATCATTGAGCCAGTAGAAGAGAGCGAATGGGTTAGTCCCATGGTTGTGCAGGAAAAGAAAACTAAAGGAGAAATCAAGATTTGTGTCGATTTGCGCAAACTCAACGACGCATCGCTTCATGACCCATTTTCGACACCTTTTACTGATGAAGTTTTAGACAATGTGGGAGGACAGGAGATCTACTCATTCACTGATGTCTTTTCAGGCTATCACCAGATAAGAATCCATCCAGAGGATCGACATAAGACCACATTTGCGACAGAATGGGGCTCATTTCAGTATACGGTAATGCCCTTTGGTCTTAAAAATGCACCAGCTATTTTTTCTAGAGTAGTAGTTGATGTCTTTAAGGAATACATCCATAAATTTTTAGAAGTCTATTTTGATGATTGGACTGTATTTGGATTAATCAAAAAGCATATAGGAGATTTAAGGCTCATGTTAGAGAAATGTAGGCAATATCAGATTTCTCTTAACTTGAAGAAATGTATATTCTGTGCACCATTTGGTATTTTGTTGGGTCATATTGTTTGCAGACAATGCTTGATGGTAGATCCTGCAAAGATTGCCATCATTGTAAATCTTTCAACACCCAACTCAGTCAAGCAATTGAAGACAGTGCTTGGTCATACCGGGTATTATAGAAAATTCATCAAAGGCTATGCAAAGATCACAACACCTATGGAAAAGATGTTAAAGAAAGACGTGAAATTCCTATGGAATGAGGAATGCCATCAAAGTTTAGACACTCTTAAAGAGAATATGGTCACCGCACCCATCTTAGTATTTCCAGATTGGAACAAGCCATTTCATGTACATGTGGATGCATCTGGCATCGCACTGGGGATTGTCTTAACACAGCCAGGAGAAGGGGGTATCGATCACCCTATCGCGTACTCAAGCAGAAAGTTATCTACTGCAGAAAAGAACTACACCACTACAGAAAGAGAAGGATTAGCTATGATGTATGCTCTACAGAAAATCAGGCACTACCTGTTGGGTTCCCCATTCAAGATGTTCATTGACCATTCCGCTTTAAAGTACTTGGTCAATAAGCCATTGTTAGGAGGAAGGATGTACAGATGGTTACTCCTATTTCAGGAGTATGATTTTGAAATTATTGTAAAACCAGGGAGATTAAATGCCGGACCTGATCATCTATCGCGAATAGACTCAGAAGAAGAACCAAGTAATTTAGAGGATAATTTGCCAGATGCGCAATTGTTTTCTATCCAGATCGCAGATGAGTATTACGCAGATATTATTCACTTTCTCACTACAGGGTGGGCACCAGTTGAGTTTACTAAGCAGCAAAAGAAACAGTTAGTTGTTAAAGCAACAGATTTCACTTTGATCGCAGGACATTTATACAAGTTAGGTCCAGATGAAGTCCTGCGTAGATGCGTTATGCCGCACGAGAAAGAGGCCATTATCAAAGAAGCACATTCAAGTACCGCAGGAGGTCATTTCGTAGGAAAGACGACTGCTCAGAAAATTCTAGTTGCAGGATTATGGTGACCTACTTTGCATAAAGACACTAAGGAGTTTTGCAGATGCTGCGATATCTGCTAGAGGGTAGGAAAACCTTTGCGGAGAGATGAAATGCCGTGCGACCACAGATTACGCTGCGCGCATTTGACAACTGGGCTATAGATTTTGTGGGTCCTATCAACGCACCAGGGAAACGAACTAGTGCGAGATACATCATCACAAGAACAGAATACCTCACCAGGTGGGCAGAGGCCAAAGCCGTAAAGAATTGTGATGCTACTACAGCTGCACAGTTCATTTTTGAAAACATCATGAGTAGATTTGGATGTCCAGCAATTTTGATGAGTGACCAAGGCACACACTTTCTGAATCGCACTATTCAGGCCTTGACGAAGGAATTTCATATACAACATCATAAGAGCACTCCCTACCACCCACAAGCTAATGGTATGGTGGAGGCTTTTAACAAGATTCTAGAAAATGCTCTTACTAAGATCTGTAATAGCTAAAGAGATGATTGGGACCTCAGGGCTAATGCTGTATTATGGGCTTATAGGACTACATGCAAGAAACTTACATGACACACAACTTTCAGCTTGGTGTATGGACAAGAGGTTGTTATGCCTATGGAATATATTATTCCCAGTTTAAGAATTGCTCAAATTACTGAGATGGCTGATACAGATATGATGAATGAAAGATTAGCGCAGTTGCTTTGCCTTAAAAGAAGACAGATTCATCGCAGGATTTCATCAAAAAGTGCAGAAGACACAAGAAAAAGCTTGGCATGATAGGCACATCAAGAGAAAGATTTTTCAGACAGGAGACCTAGTGCTCCTTTATGACAGCAAGTTTGTTAAGTTTCTAGGGAAGTTCAAGACACATTGGTTGGGGCCATATCAGATTTAGCAAGTTACAGAAGGAGGTGCCGTTCAGCTCGGTAAACTAAACGGGGAACTTGTTCCTACCTTGATTAATGGCAGTAGGCTTAAGCTTTACAGTGATAGCCACTCTACCTCCAAACCCTAACTCAGAGAACTAAGTCGTGCAGATGTCCAGTGTAGTTGAAAGGAGGCATCGCACCCATACCTAGTCTACACGAAAAAAAAAGGTTCTAAGTATGAGGAATCGCAGCAGGAAAGTTTATTTTGCGAAAGTCATAGGATGCTTGCAGAGTTTTTGAACGTTGCAGAGTTTGACGCCAACTTTTTGATCCAGGACGATGCAGTGTGACATCGCAGTGAGGCGATGTTCCCCCTGCCACGTAGACGATTTTGAAAAGGGACAGAGGGCTAGTCACTTCGCCTTCTGACAACTAATTAATCTAGATATGGCAGGTATATGTTTCCCTAGATTTGGAAACAGTACAGTGATTGTCCTATATTTGGTAAATCTTGGTCGAGATTGCCGCCTCCTGCACACAATTTTCAAGGGAGATTTGATCGGATTTTAAGCACTTAATGAGGATCGGGATGACGGGTGTTGTCTTATCCATGCAATAAATGCCGCCAACGAGTCTAGCCTAAACGACCATTGCTTCAGAGATTATCTCATTCATTATAAATACACAGATCATTTAAACAGAAGGGTTACTTTTGCGATTTCTGAGAGTTATAGAGCAATTTGTAGAGTTTTCCCTGTGCAGAGATACTCTAGTTACAGAGTGCTAGTTTTCCCCATTTTCCCAGCCATTGCCAGTTCAGAGTATTGCACCAGGTGGTTTATGTCCGAGAAGGAACCTTTAGAAGACATTGTGCGACAATTCCAGCGTGGTGGCCTCGAGTCCGCTATGACGACGGTGCCCAGGGTTGTGAAATTAGGTGCACCACAGGTCAGACAGACGCCGAGGATGAAGAGTCAAGCTCATATAGTAGAGGATTCCATCCCAGAGCAGGAAGAAGAAGTTCATATGGCAACAGTATACATTGTGCCACGAGTCGAGGACGCACCAGAGGTAACCATTCCCAAGGGTGCTAAGTTTCCTATTCCTCTACCGTCGCTTGATCCTCGTGTAAAGGAAGATGAAAAACTGTTAGGATATGCCCCTGTTCTCAAATTTACAGACTATAACCTTGGAGACAGTAAGACATATCCTCAATTTCAGCTGGATCAGTATCTTATGGTTTAGAGGAACTCGAGGACCACCTTAGTAGATAATATGATGAATAAGAGCTTAGATGACGTAGATCAAAAAACAGTTGTTAAGGATAACATGGAAATGAATATGGATATTCAAGTTATCCCTCGGAATGACTCTGCTCAGAACACCTCAGCCACTGGTGATGTGAAATTCAGCATGCAGACAAAGGCTTGTTCTTAGAATGGAATTCATGGTTTGTATAGTTTTCGTATGGAAGGATCCAGACTGAATGAAATGTTTGAGAAGGCTGGAAGATACAGATTTATATTTTCTTTGAGATAAGAGTTCTAACCCAGATAAAGAGGAAATGATATCTGTGGAAGGCTTCTCAAAAGCTCAAGATCCTTAAAGGAGCTGCTGATCCACGAAAAGACCTATATGCAACTTTGGAGTATATCTTGTGTGAGGGATTTGATGGTGATCCCGGTGAAGTGGTCATTTGAAGGTAAGGAGTCGTATTCACTCAAGGATGGCAGAGAGAGATCAATTGAGCATGCGGAAAGGTCTAAGAGATTTCATGAAGGGACAGATTCTCATCTCTATAGGGATAGTAGCAAAAGATCAATCGAGGCTGTTAATAGGGTTAGGAGTTCTTGTGATACTAGGGATTTGAATCCTTATGATGAAGAAATGGATGGCAGGTCTCGCAAGCGACGAGAGCAAGAGCATGAAAATAAGGGAAGGAAAGATAAGAGAGACCTACGAACTAAGTTTACAGAAGACGATGCCAAAGATGATAGAAAGCACAAAGGAGAAAAGAGAAAATTTGATGGCAAGATGGAGGAAGACCACAAGGCACAGATTACTGAGCTTGAGGCTTGAGCACTAGGCACACCTGAGGCAGACAAGGAAGCAAGGGCACAGGCCTTTAGACTCACTTCAACGCAGATGAAGTGTCGCATAGATGATGCAGAGTCATTACTAGGTGATGCGACGAAGACATAGTCGGAGCTAGAAGAGATCCCAGATAGACTGGAAATGCAACAAAGCATCTAGAACATAGAGAATGCAGTAGCAACAATGAAAGAATAAGTCAAGAGCTTAGGAGCTCTTGCAAAGATGAAGAAAATGACAGAGATAAACCGCTTGCAATAGGAAGCACAACGGTTGCGAGAAAAAGAAATACAATTCAATAACCTGCTTTAGCTGTATCAGGAACAAATCGTAGAGTTGGTCGATGTGGTTGAGCAGAAGGTCAAGGAGTTCACTACAAGCAAAAGTGAAATTGATAACACAGAAGACCCCCTGATTAGTCAAGTTATGCTCGAAGCGTCACAAGACTATGTCGAAGCTATGGACGAAGATGTCGCAGGACTCAGGGAGCGTTCACAAGGACTTCACAGGAAGCCAAGGAGAAGCTACAGCAAGAGAAGCCAGCTGTTAGTGGCTGGGGGACGAGCCACAAGTAAGTGTTAGGGGACTGTTGGAGTAGGGCCCCATAGCTACAGGAGAAGATGCTATTTTTGGTAGAAGATGGACAATTTTTGGAGGAAAGATATTTTCAGCAAAGCGTACAAGGAAAGTCAAAGGGAAACAGTACCTGAAGCGGCCGAGAAGAGAGCTCAACCACTGAATTTAAGGCAGCGGCGATGACAGGAGGGCTCAGCTACCCTCATAAATGGAAAAGGAGCAATGGGCCGAGGTATTAAAGATAAAGGACAGAAGGGGAGAAACCGAGGAAGTGGCGCCCATACCTGAGATCAGCGCCGAAAATCACGGAAGACTGTAGAAAGCTGCAATGTGACCAGTAAGCGGCAGTTCAAAGTACAGATAGGCCGATTGTCACAGTTAGGGTTTTTGGGTTACTGTTGGGATAGGCCCACAGTGTTGTATCATGGTGAGACCTTTGGGCCACCTATTTAAGCATGTATTTTGTATTGTGAAAGGTTAGACAGTAGCCCGATAGTGAGACAGTAGCCAGTTAGACAGTCAATTGGTTAGCTAGTTGGGCTGTCTCTAGTTGTCATCAGTATTGTAAGACATTGAGGAAGAGTCGAGCTCTGGTTCTGCTGTTAAGTCCGTAGTTATCTTACTGTAACCAGTAGCCGACTCCTTGAGCATGAATGTAACAATCCGCAGGGATTGAGAGAGAGAGAAAAGAGTATATTGTAAGAAGAAAGCATTATAGGAAGAGAAGAGATCTAGGAGAGAAGGGCTCCTAGCTGTGTGCGTGGAGTTTTCCAGAAGATCTCAAGCTGCATAAGAGGTTGCAGGGGAACTGTGTTACTCTCTCAAGATATAATAAAACACAGTTCTTATGGACGTAGCTTCCTCCCTGGAAGTGAACCACGTAAAACCCGTGTGTTGTGCGACTGTTTCATGTGATTGTGCTCTAACTTATTTGCTATTTGTGATCTGTTACATGAACTTTGCTTAACAGTTAACGAATGTATGTATGCTATCCTTAAGTTTATAGTAACATAGAAGGCTAAAGTGATTTGAATCTATCAAATATTCTGTATATGAGTTTATCAGTGCTTGATTCATGACAGCTAACAGTTACAGTGTTAAGTGACGTCTGTATATTCAGTTCAGCGAGTTGAGCATGGTTGATGTTAAGTGTGTTAAACTGTAGAAGCTTAAGAGAAGTTGTTTAACATCCTAATGAAGGTTAACTGAGCTAGTAGACCCAGAGAGAGAAGCCTCTGGACCTTGAGAGTTGATGAGCATATTAAGTCTTATTGTAGGAGACATCACAGCGTAGAAAGACAATATCGCACCGTCGGAGAAGCTGCGGTGTGAGATATCGTAGGTTAAGAGTGAGCAGAAGAGAAGGTTTGCACATCGTTCTAGAAGCTGTGATGCGATAAGAGCCAGTCCCATAGAAGAGAGTCAGCTAGAAATAGAGAAACAACCCTTGCGGAGAGACCCCACTGGTTAACCAGAGTCAAGAGA
Organism: Pseudotsuga menziesii; assembly: GCA_001517045.1. Lineage (NCBI taxonomy): Eukaryota > Viridiplantae > Streptophyta > Pinopsida > Pinales > Pinaceae > Pseudotsuga > Pseudotsuga menziesii. The sequence continues at coordinate 325,113 of LPNX010434327.1, forward strand.
AACCTAGGATGCTACAGAACCTAGTTGAGGAAACATGATTCTTCAGCCACCCCATCTAGGATCACTTCGGGTGAGACTTCAGGCCGTTCTGCGGTCTGTCGTCGAAAGGGCCAGTGAGCTAGGGGTTTTGTTGGTACACTACAGTAAACCCAGGTCTGTACAATCTAAGCCAACCCTATCAGAACAGTTAAAGTAGATCTGTCGGATGTGACCTTACAGCACACCATCATTCTCCTCGTATCTCGTCGAATTAATGACACTTAGCTGTCACAGCCGTCTCAATATTCGCCAGATATTCACACTTTAATGTCATCCATCCTATCATTTCCACTTTGTGTAGCACTTTCCACCTTTTTTGTTGCACTTTCCGCCTTTTTTCTGCACTTTTTTCTTTTCTGTGCACTTTTTATGCCTTTCTCTTGCGCTTTGTACTTGTTCCGTCGTGGACGTGCGATAAAGCAATTTTTACATCTTTCAGACCTTTTTTTTTTCGTCATCACACGATGCAATTCTAACTCGGGATGTTATGACCATCGTAGTATGGTCTTAGGTGAATGTCATTAACCATACCTACGACATAGGTACCATTTAGCTTCTGTATTTTTACTGTGCCCGCATCAGTGATGTGTGCGACCACATATGGTATTAACCAATGTGTCCTTAACTATCCCGGGTGTTTGAAGAATTTGTTGTCATATAGCAACACAAGTCTTCCGATTTCAAATGGTTTAACCTTGATATGGAGATCATGCCATGCTTTCTGTCGCTGCTTCTCAACTATCTGATGGAATCCTGCGACAAATTGTTCTTCCTCCATTGGTACGAGCTGTGTCAGTCTTTACTCGATAGCATCTCCATCGGTGTTATGGAGAAAACTTCTTATGGCTTGGGGTACCACAATAGACATAGTAACCACATAAATCAATCCCTTCCTAATATACAAGAAAAATAAACATCTAACACTAAAGGATCTCAAAACATACCTTATTCCAGATGGTTGATGTATATCCCCATTGAGCTCTTCCAATCCCGCTTGTGTTATCAATTTGCTCTCTCAACAATCAGCAAACAAGACAAGCATGCTATATAATGGTGTTAGACCTACTCTAGCATATATAATCAATAATGTATAAGCAATTAAAAGAATCCATGGATTCAATATTCATTTAAATGCACATCATTGGATAGGAAGAGATATTTCTATTAATATAAATTAGAGATTACAAGAATGACAACCTCTATCGACACATTTGCGAACCGGAGAAACTGAGTCCTCCACCTGGGCCTCCACCACCTCAATCCTCCATCTCTCAATAGAAAGCTCATAAGCAAATGTAAGCTTGAGAAGAACACCAAGTGCTCCAAGGGAAAAATGGATGCAAAATCAAGTATAAGCTACGACAACAATGGACTATAGTTTTCTTGCTCTACAATTCCTCTCCTTTCAATGTATCCAAAGGGTTCATTATATAGTGCTTCAATGGGGTAATGGAAGGTCAAATATGAGCGATCTCAAGGAATATGGAAGGGAAAGAGACAAGTGACTCGGATCCACATCAAAGAAAATTCCAAAAATCTTTAGCCTTTTGCACACATCCCGATGTACGTGGGTTTAATGGTTATATCCGCGTATATACGCGAGAAAAGGTTAAAAAGTCATGTATGGAAAATAACATATGTTTTTAGAGATGATCATGGAAACATAAAAAGTACAAAAATAGTCCATGGGTTCCAAAGAGTCTATAGAGAGACAGGGAAGGCCATAAATGTATGATCTACCATGTGTGGTAAACTCAGCTGTAACAGATGACCCCTAATGTGTGAGGTCAAAGGGGTGATACGATGGTCGAAATACATTATAAGTCCATCCCAAAATTGGAGTGATGAAGAACCAGGTAGAAGAACCAACCATCCAACAATACAGTACAAATATCTCTGCATATGACTGCAAGTACATACAACAGTCCTGGATACATAAGAGTACAATGGCCATGAATATGCATGATACAAAATATGACATGTGTGGTCATCACCACGTACAATATAGATAAATCAGAATCTCCATGATGAAGATATACAAAGGATCATGATCTCCATGAAAGCTGAAGATATAAAATGGATCAAGATCTCCATAATGGCTGAAGATATCTGACATACACTGGAATCAAGTCATGAGAGCTGAAATCTCATGAACACTGGCACGATCAAGGAGGTAGCATATATGAAATTCCACCAATTTGAAAACTCTTCTATACAAACCACTACGAGTACATGTCCTACTATGTGAATAGAGGTGTCGAGGTCGAACATAGGAGTCCATCATCTGATTACCGATCATTGATGTATACCGTTAATAGATGCGAGATCACCCACCGATAATGAAAATGGGAATCAAGGTACTAGAGTGCAATATAACAAGTGTGAATAAATGTGTTGAGGTCGAACACTTAAAATAATCCATCAATCAGGAGACATTGATGTATTCCCAAAACTGTCGATGGCAAGAGAACCTGCCACTGATGACTGCAAGTCTCAAGGCACTCAAAATGACTCTAGACTCCTATCCCAGAATAAATGATCTAAAGTCAATGGGATGAAATCCGCTGGAAGGAAGGCAATACGACATCCCCCATCATCCAACACGAGGTACTCAGCAAAGCTGTATAACATGGAAGGACTCGATCATAATGTGCATGAACTAGTAATAGTACCAGGAATGGTCGACATGCAAAGTTAAGGAAAATGAGGAATGTCCGACTTAGGCTTTAACTTCCTTCGAACAAGTGCATAAAGGCGAATGGCGACTGAATGTAGACAGCATAGACTCAACATACAAAACCGGGACATCTTTGCGACACAGGAAGCATCGACAGAGGCTCCATAGGGACTGGAAGCTTAACCAGTCGGTGGAGATAAAATCAGAGAAATGAGTACAGCTCCTAAAGTCAAACTATTAACCCAACCAATGGATGTCATATACAGTGCTCTATTCGAAGGCAACACAAATTGAATGCTGCCAAAGATAACATCTTTTCCTATCCGGCTTTTTGGTTTTTTGATTTTTTTTGGACTTTTTCAAATATTTTGAAAATCTTGAAAAATAATAAATGTGCTTTATAGTTACAAATATAGGAGGAGACGAGTGTCAAGGGGAAAAAAAACTAGTTCCAATTAGTGGAACATACATATACTCAATGCAAGGAAACATGTGTAGGATAACGACACTCGGGGGAAAGTCCCCTCCCGGTAAAAATGGGGAATCAAGATGCAAAAGATATATAAAATGGCTCTGCTTGGCTAGACATGAGAAAATCTCAGGCTATATGGCTGATAATCGAAGTCAGATAAGCCGACATAAGGCTCAATGGGGCAAGCAAAAACTCATGATAATGCAATTACAACTTGACATAAGGGATTCCAGGGGAAAAGGCTAGCAAAAAAATCAAGAGGAGTACGAAGCTCTTACTTGAAATCATGGCGGTACTATACAGAGGACTCCTGGACCTAAGAGAGGACTCAAAGCATGGGTACCAAATGCAAAGGGGAGCTAACTAGGACAACCATGTATAGGAAAGCTATACCATTCACATAGTACCACTTCTAACAATAGCATGAAGGTTCCATGATACCATGGAATGGGTTCGTACCTAAGGTTAAAATGAAATAGTCATAAGGTCATGCAAAATGCAAACGGATGAAAAATCCTAACCTATATGCCAGTTTAGACATGATACCTGTGATAGGAATGAATGGGTCGAAACCTTGGAGAGAGTGTACAAAAATTGGACCCTACATGACAACCATATTAGTCCAAAACAACCCAAAATAGTCAATAAAGAATCCAAACTATAGGGAATAGGGAGGAATGATCATGACAAATAAATTCAAAGGAAACAGTGTGGTGGACGATGGGCCAAAAAAAGAAATGTAAAGTGTATACCCAATGTTCATGTATCCACTACCACCCCCGTGAGGGTGACCACTGGTGTAAAGACCGAGTGAAGGGAATAAAAGTCCTCCACAAATGGATTAGATGATGGAATATGACCATTCCCAAATCTATGAGCATGGTAAGGGGCTGTGATGCCCCCAAGTCTGACACCAGGGTCCATACTAGGACCAAGGATGGGTGATAGGATACCAGGCATGCCGAAAATAAAAGGACACGAACTCAAGAGAGCATAAATATACTCAATTAACCACGATCCCAAAGGCCAACTAGCGCACAAAGAGCACACTCCTAAGAAAATCTATAGCCAAAATACAAGTAAACCAATGGGAGGATATGTGAGCTTTCGAATGCAGCAGGTATGTCTCTCCTAGGAGAGGCTCGAAACTCCCATACACTACAAGCGGAGGTACGTAACCATTTATAGTGGCCCTCATCTTCAACGCATAAAGCGATTGTGCTGTCCGACCTCTATCTGGCCAGGACACTCACAGAATAACCTCTGCAAGTATCCCTTGTGATACCTAGGTAAGGAAACTAAGGTCACCTCAATATAATCAATGCAACTTTTGGCCAAAAAGATGCATGGATACACGGTTTTTGGCCAAAAACCTGCATGTATACGTGACTTTTTGGCCAAAAATCCGCGTATGTATGTGACTTTTGGCCAAAAACCTGCGTATACAGAGAAGACAGTGGAAAAAAGTAGGCCAAGGGTCAAACCAATAAAGGGGAGTGTCAATGGATGAACATATTATAAAATGAAACATAAAAACAAGGAGAAACAAAGAACATGTCAAGAATATCAAGCACATTGTGCCCCCAAACCCCAAAGAAAAACAAGGATCATCCCTAGTATGGTCGCCAATTCTGTTACGGAGAAAACTTCCTATGGCTTGGGGTACCACAACAGACAAAGTAACTGCAAAAACCAATCCCTTCCCAATATGCAAGAGAAATAAACATCTAACACTAAAGGATCTCGAAACATACCTTATTTCGGATGGTTGATGTAGATCCCCGTTGAGCTTTTCCAATCCTGCTTGTGTTATCCATTTGCTCTCTCGACAATTAGCAAACAAGACAAGCATGCTATATAATGGTGTTACACCTACTCTAGCATATATAATCAATAATGTATAAGCAATTAAAATCATCCATGGATTCAATATTCATTTAAATGCACATCATTGGACACGAAGATATATTTCTATTAATATAAATCAGAGATTACAAGAATGACAACCGCTGTCGGCACGTCTGCGAACCGGAGAAATTGAGTCCTCGACCTGGGCCTCCACCACCTCAATCCTCCATATTTCGATAGTAAGCTCACAAGTAAAGGCAAGCTTGGGAAGAACACCAAGTGCTCTAAGGGACAAAGGGATGCAGACTCAAGTATAAGCTACGGCAACAATGGACTATAGTTTTCTTGCTCTTCAATTCCTCTCCTTTCAATGTATCCAAAGGGTTCCTTATATAGTGCTTCAATGGAGTAATGGAAGGTCAAATCTAAGCTATCTCAAGGCATATGGAAGGACAAGAGACAAGTGACTCGGATCGACATCAAGGAAAACTCCAAAAATATTTGGCCTTTTGCACACATCCTGATGTACGTGGGTTTAAGGGTTATATCCGCGATAAAGGGTTAAAAAGTTGTGTATGGAAAATAACATGTGTTTTTAGGGATGATCATGGAAACATAAAAGGTACAAAAATAGTCCATGGGGTCCAAAACGTCTGTAGAGGGATATGAAAGGCCATAAATGTGTGATCTACCATGTGTGGTAAAATCAGCTGTAACAATCAGTCATGTCTATCAAAGCAGCGATTCTTAGACTTGGCACAATGTACTCCATTTGCACAACAGCTTCTTGTCCATATACTAGTATGAATGGGGTGTGCCCTATTATTCGCTTTTAGGTTGTGTGATGTTCCCATAGCACAACTGATACTTTCTGATCCTAGTCATCTCGAGGCACGTTGCATACCTTGGTCAATGCATTTTCCAGAATCTTGTGGAAAGCTTCGACCATTCCATTCGCTTGAGGATGGTAAGGAGTCATATTCTTATGCTGTATCTGAAATTATATAGTCAGCTCAACAATTACTTTGTTAATACAATGTGTACCTTGGTCACTTAGTAGTATCTTCAGACAACCAGATCGGGTGACTACATTTTCAAACAAATTTTTTTTTTTAGTCGCAGCAGTACAATCTTTAATCGGTGCAGCTTCAGCCCATTTGGTCAAATAGTCTGTCACAGTGATAATGTAGCGTGCACCATTTCTCTTCCCTGGTGGGCTGATTGGTCCAACAAAATAAACTTCCCACTTGTCAAATGCTTGAAGGGTTATTAGTGGCACAAGTAGCATCTTATAGCGGCGTGATGGTTTTCCTATCCTTTGAAAAATATCACAGTGCTTACAGAAGCTTTTAGTATCCATGTGTATGGTTGGCCACCATAATCCTTCCTACAATATCTTACACATTGTCACTTTCCCTGCGTAGTGTTCTCCTACGACACCAGCATGTGCTTCACTCATAACCCAAGGTCGTTCATAGTCAAAGACATAGCGATGCAGTATCTCATCCGCACCCATATTATATAGATGTCTGGAGATCAATCTATAATAAACACCTTTGACGATCAAGTGTTTCTTTTGGTTAGTTGACATTCTTTCAGGTGCATATCCTGTACTCAAAAAGTGAATTATGGCATTGAACCCATGGTTCTGGTTGTCCATCATGTGGATCGCAAATAGTTGTGCATCGGGCAAGTTATCCTCCAAGATGGTTGTCTCTTCACCATTGTCTATCATTGATAGGTGGTCTGGTCTAACATTTAGTCAACCAGGTTTAACAATGACCTCAAAATCGAACTCTTGAAACAAGAGAATCCATCTATAGATATTCCCCCCCAACACTGGCTTGTTGACTAGGTATTTCAGTGCTGAATGGTTAGTGTATATCTGAAAATGTCCACCCAACAAATAGTGTCGTAATTTCTGAAGCACATAGACCATAGCAATCCCTTCTCTTTCTTTCGTCATGTAGTTCTTTTATGTTGTTGATAGTTTCATGCTTGCGAAAGCAATAGGATGGTCAAGCGCATCCTCTCTTGGTTTCGTTAGGAGTATGCCATGTGTGACAGACGATGCATCAACATGCACATGGAATTCCTTCTTCCAATCTGGGAATACAAGTATTGGCCTGGTGGCCATTGCAGTCTTCAATTTATCCAAGATTTCTTGGCACTCTTTTGTCCACTAGAACTTTACGTATTTCTTTAATAGTTTCTCCATAGGTAGATTGATCGCTACATATCCTCTTATGAAATTCCGGTAGTAGCCTGTATGTCCCAGAATTGATCTGAGTTACATGACTGATGTAGGCGGTGTTAAGTCCAGGATAATCGCAATATTTGTTGGTTCTACCAAAATACCATTGCGACATATGACGTGACCCAACAGCACACCAAAAAATACATTTCTTAGAATTAAGTGCAATCTAATAGTGGCGACAATGGTCCAACATCATGCACAAACTCTCAATATGGTCTCTTACTAGACCAAACACAGTCCAATCATCAAAGTATACCTCAATAAATTTATGAATAAAATCTTTAAAAGCAGAGACTACTATTCTAGAAAAAATAGCAGGTGCATTCTTGAGTCCAAAGGGCATTATTGTATACTGGTAGCATCCCCATTCAGTGATGAAGGTTTTTTTTGGCGATCCTCCTTTGCAATTCTGACTTAATGATAGCCCGAAAAGCCATCAATAAATGAATATATCTCTTGTCCTCCGACACTTTCAAGTACTTCATCTGTAAATGGTGTTGGGAATGGATAGTGCAAGCATGCATCGTTCAAATTCCTCAAGTTGACACAGATCTTGAATTCACATGTTGTCTTCTTATCCTGGATCACTATAGGGATAATCTACTATGATTCCTCAACAAGTTCAATAATTACAACATTGAGCATATGATCCAATTCTGTTTTTTCCCTTTCTTTATACTTGGGGTTCATCCTATATTGTTGCTGCTTACTGGGTTTAGCATCTGTTCGCAGGGGTATTTTAATCTCCCCTAAGTCTCGCACTATTCCCTTCATTTCTAAGAATTTGGTAGGGAATAGGTATTGATATTCATGCAGTAAATCCATGATTTTCGCAACTGTCTCTTCATCCCAATAATCTCCTATATTGGAGAACTTTGGGTTGTCTGATGAACCAATGTTTACTTTCTTTATTTTTAACAGCTTAAGGAACTGGTCACTTGAAATACCACTTCCTTATACTTCCTATGTGCCTTCTGATTCCAGTATGTTTATGTTAGTTAGATCATCATCTGGATCTCCAGCTAGGTTGTAGCAAGCCATGAATTGCTAAATGGTCACACTCCAGTGGTGATATTTAGCCTCTTCGACAGGGATCTCAGTAAATATCTTCTCCTTTATTGCCTGAAGCGTAGCATCAATTGTAGGGTGCTCATCAACAAATTCAACTGCATATGCAAATTGCTTAGCGAGCCCTTCCCATTCTTGGGTTCCTTGTCACAATTCAATAGATGCATACAAGGTTCTAGGTGTCATTTACAATGTATGCATGAAATGATGGACCAAATCCTACTGCGATTATTCTGCAAATACAATGCAACAATTATTAAGATGTTCCATAGATTTTGCTAACCCTGAATACTTATGGTTTATAAGGGTGACTTCTTCTTAGAACCTGACTTCCATCAGTCTTCTACACTATGGACAGCTTGTTTTAGAATTCTTATGCGCACCCCACCATCTAGAGGGCATAGATTTTGGTTCATGATCTGGTGCGGAAAAGCGCTGTGACTCCCTTACAAGTCCTTCAAACTTATTTAAGAAGGTCGCAAGGTTAGGTAAACGCTCATAGGTGGGTAGCTCGTGCAACTAATTCTCCACCTGTTGCACGGACCTAGTAACTCTTGTGCACCTCCTCATAGAGACTTCATGTAGTATGTTTTTCCATTTCTCCAAAGCTTCCCTTAAGTCAGATGTGCAGGAAATAGCACTCTTCCAGCTCCGGTTTCCATCCGCTGTCAGATTGATGTAGTCTTATTGTAATGCAATAACATTGTATATTTTGTCGAGGTAGTAATCCTATCCATCATTATATACAGACTCGATGTATCTCTGTACTTCTAACATATCAATGGGAGAAACCACTCTTATCTAATTATCTTCAAATGAGAGGATCCTTTTCTTGAAGTTTATAATAGTTTGGTTGTCTATATCCCAATCTATGCCCAATAATGCATGATATGGGTTTGTTTCATCAACAATATTAATGACTTCAAAGTTTGCAAATGTGCATAATCCTTCAATGTCAATAGGGACCTAACTCAACCGGCCAATGGGTAGGACCTTCGCCTGATTCACAAGTAGCAGTTGGATGGGGGACCAGTCCAAGTGTGTCTTGCCCATAATTCCTAGGTTTGTCGCGTCAAAATATTGACATCAAACCCCAGGTCTAATATGATGTAATCCATGTGGTAGTCACCTATCTGCATAATCATTCTTAACTCATGGCCAGTTTTAAACTTCTTCCTTACTTGGTTAAATTTCTTTTTTGGTCGTGGCTCTATGGGTATCTCTTCTATCATTGCTAGTATTTATGCAATAACCTATTTATCTTGTATTAGTGTTACACAACTTGACAAAAAGGATTTTAGCTTACTAACCTTTTGTGGGACATTCTTTTGAAATATGTGCTGAAATCATTTAGGCATCTCCTTTACTTCTTTTGACGTCGATGGTTCTGCTGGATCCATAAACTTTGGTCGCACGTCCAAGAATAATTCCTTTTTTTTAACATCAAATGATACTTTCTTCTGTGTCGTAGGTCATACCTGTGGTTGCAGTTGTTCTTGTGATTTATCCTGATAAGCTCCAATTGCAGCCCCTCCTTGTGTTACGACAGCGACATTCAAATCTTGTGGTTTAGTCGCAATCATCTGAACATTCATGTTGGGATTTGGCTTTTCATTCTGCGTAGGGTTAGGTCCTGCGATAGTCCTTGCTTGCCACTTTTCGATCAACTGAGGACATTGCTCCACATTATGGTCTTGTCCCTTACAATATGGACATGTCTCTACAGGTTCTAAGCAATCTCTAGTGTAGTGACCTCATTATCCACAGTTATAGCACGTAACTTGGCCTCTTCCTCTACCAAATCCTCCTCCTCCACCTCTTCCTTTGAAGTTTCCACCACCCCTTCCCTACGGGCGTGGTTGCTGTGGTGGGTATTGGTTCTGCTAGTAGTGTGACTGGTAGTGATTTTGTTGCACGTATGGCTTCTGAGGTATGTACTGAGGTTGATACTGATTTTGGTATTGATTGGGTGGGAACTGCGCAAGATGATATGATGCTTGCGATGGTTCAGCCTGAGTGAGCCCTTCATTTTTCATTAGGTAGGTGTCGACAATATTTTCTTTCAAGAGCTGGTATGCTCCGCAATCATTTTCTACATGTCCTACTGACTTACAAGATTTACAAAATAGGTTTTCCGGGGTACTTACAACCTTTTGCAAATATAAACACTCCTCGTCATGATGCCATCTAGACTGGCATATGCGACACCATGGTAGCCCATGGCCATTTAATGGGTTTGGTGCACCTGACGCGATATATATATCATGAAGGTTGGGAAGTTATCCTTGGTGTGCCCGTCCGTTCTAAATTTCATGCACCATAAATATTATTGTGTTTCCTTACCCTTCTTGATGTCCTGAATATGTATTGTCAGAAAAGGTAACTGCGATTGAATATGTACCATTCCTGCGGCATCGTCGCCAATGGGAGAGGAATCTAGCTATGATTGCTAACTCCAACACTTATGTCTGCGACTCAATATTTTATTGCATTAATAGCCCTCAGATGTGTGGTAATAACACAACAATAAACCACTCTTTATGCTGTACATTTGACATTTGGAATCTTACCTTGGCCATCAAAGTTTTGAACCGCTGGTCAAAGTCCCATACTTATTCTTCCAGTGCTTTCTTTATCTCTCTGATCTCAGTAATGCACTATGACTCAAACGTCGGTTTTTTGAACTCAGAGATCATTGCAGCTCGGATCTCGTCCAGAGTATTATGCGGTGTTTCGGTTGATGTGGCATGGAAATTCATAAACCAATCTAGCGCACGACCCCTCATAGTCGTGATCATCTGCGCTTTCTTTATGTTTGCGTTATGGACCAAACGAACCATCTGTTGCATAGAAAAATTCCTATGGCTTGGGGTACCACAATAGACAAAGTAACCACAGAAATCAATCCTTTCCTATATGCAAGAGAAACCAAACATATAACACTAAAGGATCTTGAAACATACCTTATTTCGGACGGTTGATGTAGATCTTCGTTGAGCTTTTCCACTCTCACTTGTATTGATAATTTGCTCTCTCAACATTCAGCAAACAAAACAAGCATGCTATATATAGTTTAGTTAGACCTACTCTAGCATATATAATCAATAACATATAATCATTTAAAAGCATCCATGGATTCAATACTCATTTAAATACACATTACTGGATAGGAAAATATATTTCTATTAATATAAATCAGAGATTACAATAGTGACAACCTCTGTCGGCACGTTTGCGAATTGGAGAAACTGAGTCCTCCACCTGGGCCTCCACCACTTCAATCCTCCATATTTTAATAGCAAGCTCACAAGCAAATGAAATCTTGGGAAGAACACAAAGTGCTCCAAGGGACAAAGGGATGCAGGCTCAAGTATAAGCTTCAGCAACAATGGACTATAGTTTTCTTGCTCGTCAATTCTTCCTTCTTCAATGTATCCAAAGGGTTCCTTATATAGTGCTTCAATGGAGTAATGGAACGTAAAATACGAGCGATATTAAGGCATATGGAAGGCCAATAGACAAGTGACTCGGATCCACATCATGGAAAAATCCAAAACTATTTGGCCTTTTGCACACATCTCGATGTACGCGGGTTTAAGGGTCAAATCTACGTATATATGCGAGAATAGGTTTAAAAGTCGCATATAGCAAATAATGCATATTTTTAGGGACGATATTGGAAACATAAAAGGTACAAAAATGGTCCATGGGGTCTAAAGAGTCTGCAGAGGGACAGGGAAGGCCATAAAGGTGTGATCCACCATGTGTGGTAAAATCAACTGTAACAGATGCCCCCTAATGTGTGAGGTCAGACGGGTCATACGATGGCCGAAATACATTATAAGTCCATCTGATAAGTGGAGTGATGAAGAACTAGGTGGAAGAACCAGGCATCCAATAGTACAATACAATAATCAAACTCTGCACATAACTGCAAGTAGATATAGCAGTCCCAGATACATAAGAGTACAATGGCCATGAATAGGCATGATACAAAATATGACATGTGTGGTCATCGCCACGTACAATATAGATAGATAAGAATCTCCATGATGAAGATATACAAAGGATCATGATCTCCATGAAAGCTGAAAATATACAATGGATCAAGATTTCCATAATGGATGGAAACATCTGACATATACTAGAATCAAGTCACGAGAGCTGAAATCTCATGAACACTGACATGATCAAGAAGGTAGAATATATGAAATGCCACCAATATGGAAGGTATTCTACATAATTCGCTATGAGTACATGTCCTACTATGTGAATAGAGGTGTCGAGGTCGAACATAGTAGTCCATCATTTGATTATCGGTCATTGATGTATACCATTAACAGACGCGAGACCACCCACCGATAATGAAAATGGGAATCAAGGTACTAGAGTGCAAACTAACAAGTGTGAATAAATGTGTTGAGGTCGAACAATTGAAAGGATCCATCACTCAGGGGACATTGATGTATTCCCAAAACTGTCGATGGTCAAAGAACCTGCCACTGATGACTGCAAGTCTCAAGGCACTAAAAAATGACTCTAGATTCCTATCCCATAATAGATGATCTGAAGTCAATGGGATGAAATCCGCTGGAAGGAGGGCATTAATGCATCCCTCATCATCCAACATGAGGTATGGAGCAAGGCTGTATAATGTGGAAGGACTCGATCATAAAGTGCATGAACCAGTATCAATACCGGGAATGGCCGACATGCAAAGTCAAGAGAACTGAGGAATGGCCGACTCAGGTTTCAAATTACTTTGAACAAGAGAATAAAGGTGAATGGTGACTGAATGTAGGAAGCATAGACTTGATATACAAAATTGGGACATATCTGCGACACAAGAGGCATCGAAAGAGGCTCCATAGGGACTCGAAGATTAACCAATCGGTGGAGATAAACTCAGAGAAACAAGTACAGCTCCTAAAGTCAAACTATTAACCCAACCAATGGATGTGATATACAGTGATTTGTTTAAAGGTGACACAACTCGACTGCTGCCAAAGATAACATCTTTTCTTGTCCGACTTTTTGGTTTTTTAATTTTTTTTTTGGACTTTTTCAAATATTTTGAAAAGCTTGAAAAAGAATAAAAGTGCTTTATAGTTATAGACTAGGAGGAGATGAGTGTCAATGGGAAAACAAACTAGTTCCAAGCAGCGGAACATACCTATACTCAATGCAAGGACACATGTGTAGGATAACGACACTCGAGGGAAAGTCCGATCCTGGTAAAAATAGGGAATCAAGCTACAAAGGATATATAAAATGGCTCTGTGTGGCTAGACATGAGACAAGCTCAGGCTATATGGATGATAATCAAAGTCAGGGAAGTCGGCATAAGGCTCAATGAGGTAGGAAAAACTCATGATAATGCAATTATAGCTTGACATAAGGGAGTCCTGGGGACAAATGCCAACAAAAAGATCAAGAGGAGTATGAGGCTCTTGCACAAAGACATGGCGATACTATACAAAGGACTCCCACACCCTAAAGGGAAAAATATCGGCATGGGCACCAAATGCAACAAAGGAGCTAACTAGGGCACCCATGTATGGTCAAGCTCTACCATTCACATCATGTCACTTCTAAAACAGTAAGGAGGTTCCATGACAAGATAGAATGGGTTCATACCTAAGGTTATAATGAAATGGTCATAAGGTCATGCAAAATGCACACAGATGTGAAATCTTACCTATATGCCAATTTACACATAATATCGAAGAGCGAAACGAACAGATCAAAATAATGGTCGAAACAACGCTCAAAATGGACTCCTACATCATCAGATTAGTCCAAAATAGTCCAAAATGGTCAGAAATGGTCCAAAACTATAGAAAGGGGGTAAAAATTTTCAAAATTTTCAAAAATTACAAATTTTTTCTATAAATAGTAAAAAATTCAAAAATTACATATCATTTGAAATTTTTACCCATTTGAGCTCAGAACTTCAAACGCGAATTTCAGGAGCTTCGTCAGGCGAAACTTGACATTGTTTGTTCCAGGTAACTTCTCATGTCCTCCTCTTCCATTTTCATGTAAATTTTTTCAATTTCCATCGTCAAATTTAATTTTTAGGTCAGTCTAAATTGGTCTTTTTGGCCCACACAGAAATCGGGGCTTTTTCCGCGTATAGGGCTAGCTATATGCAGAAAAACCTCCCAAACCTGCATACATACGTGGCTGTTTTGCAAACACTCGTGTATACGGCCACGCACATGGTTTTTTAAGGTATCTAATGACCAAAAATTATTTTTAATGTGCAGGATGGTTCTAGAATGGAGGGAGAGGGAACATGGAGATGTAGAAGAGGCAGTTCGGGGTGATTTGATGGCTCAACAAGCTCTACGTGCATGTGGGCTATACAAGTTTTGGTGTCTTGGTAGCCTAAGGGCCAAACCAAGACTCTTGCAGATGCTAGTAGACTACTAGGATCTAGACTAAGAGTCTTTCCATATCGATGGGATGTCCCTCACTATAGAGGTGGAGGACATATACTTCATTACAGGATTGTCCCAACGGGGAGAGGTGGTGAACCTACACTCTCGCGAGCCCGGAGGTGGATTTACCATTGATGAGTACATTGCAGTATACTATTTTTCGGACACGAAAAAGGTTGGGAGTCAAATCCTGACAAAATCCATCGAGGTGCTAGGACTAAAGGGCATACTATTAGCACTCGGCAGGATAGCTGGTCTAGCATCACTCCACCAGGCCTCGTGATCATTGATGTTCTATGCAGTGGAGTGCATGAGACTCACAGTTTATGATTGGAGCATTGCGTTGTTGAGTAACATGAAGCAGTAGCTCAGTGACTGCAAGATGGGAAGGGTACGAAACTTCGGTTTCAACAGTATACTGAGCATGTTCTTCTTTGAGTGTGTTTCGGGGCTAAGCCTTAGAGTTGACGTTCCTCCTCACAGGGTTCGATATCTGGCCCAATGATGTTGGGAAGATGCTATGTGTAGACTGGGTGGAGGTAGGGTGTCTAACCCCTACCCAGTTGATTTCTTTCCATGGTGGAGGTGGCATATTATTGCCATCGATGATTATCCCTATGCGGGAATAGATTTCTGGGGAGATCCCGACATGCCCCTACCACCAAGAGCAGCATACGGTGACATTGGTAATGAATCCCAAACCCTCTTTTTAAAGTTTTTTGAATTATTAAATTTTGTTGTGTTTTTTGATATATAAACTCAAAAGACATGTTTTGGTGTGACAACACATAGTGACAATCTATCATATGTATGTAGATGTTGGACCACGGCGGCCTAACGGCTTCCCTCATCATAGACGGAGGGGAAGAGGAGATGATATCATGGGTGTAGATGCGGAGCGGATGCTCCAAAGCATCCACACAAACTTTGTACGATTGACACACCGAGTACCCATGGCGCAAGTCGAGGACTTTCCTTAGGCCATGCAGCGTCAGGTGGTTGGGGTACCACGAGCATGGGTTCGGTTGTTCTGACGACTAGCTAGAGTCGTGGTGTGCTACCACGATCAAACCCCCCCCCCTCCTCCACCATAGGCTTAGATACCTGAGAGTGATTCATTTTTTAACTACCGTGTATTATACTTTGGTGGCTCGGAAGCCCCATTTTTGTATTATGATACTTATGTATTATGACATCACATTTTGGATGTTTAATGAAAAACTTTCATGATGATCGATTTTATTTATTTACATGTGTGTAAAAATGTATGTTTGTGATGTGCTTATGGTCTATGAAACCAATGCCAATCTAACACATAGTTAGCATATGAGTCAGCAACTTGATTAAAAATTCTTGGAACATGTATGTATGCTATGTTGTCAAATTGTCGTTCTAACAATCTCACACGTAAGAATCTTTGTAATAATGTCAGATCCCTAATATGATACAAGCCATTAAGCTGTGACACTACTAACTGCGAATCAAGACGTATCTTAAGAGAGAGAACACCATGTGAAATGACATCCCGTAATATATTGATAAAGGCACTATACTCAACAACATTGTTCAAAGAAGGCCGTAAACATACGCCTCCTAAAGACAATACCTAACCCGTAGGAGTATAAATCACCCAAGCAGCAAAGGCTGAGTGTTGAGTGTGGCGGCTAGCACCATCAACAAATCCTATGTAAGCAGAAGACTCCATTGACATCTGCCATAAGAAACGAAAGATAATCAACAAACCTGATCACTATAAGAAAACCTAAATATGCAAAAAACTGTACAATAATATATAGTAATCAACCCTGGCTGAGGATCATACATAGTATTTTTTAAGATAGAGCCCAATTCTAGGCTCCGCCAAGTTTGTCCCTTCATAATCCACCAGCTCATAGGAACCCTTCTCTAACACACGTTTGACCACGTAAGGACCATGCCACATGGGATTAAACTTCCCTGCACCCAAGGGTTCTTTAGCTTGGTCCCACAAAAGGACCAAATATCCTTCACTAAACCTCCTCGAACGAACAGACTTATCATATTGGACCTTAATGCGACGCTTATTTACTTCTAGAGCCACTAAAGCATCTCGGCGCTGCTCATCAAGCTGCTCTAAGTGGACCAAACGTTCCTCCAATGTGGAAGTGTTTGGTAAAATCTCTATGGCTAGGTTCAATGAAGGGATTTTGCATTCAACCGGTAATACAGACTCCACTCCATGTACGAGTTAATATGGAGAAAAACTGATGGAAATCTTAACTATGGTTCTATAGGCCCACAAAGGAGGATATAACATGATATGCCAATTTGTTTTGCTTTGTGCGATGGTTCGTTGGAGAATGGATTTAAGTGATTTGTTCACTGCTTCAACCTATCCATTCTCCTGAGGGTAATAAGAAGAGGAGTGCTCCTACTTATACCCTAACTTCTAGGCCAACTCTTCCATCATTCGATTCTGAAAGTGCCTATCATGGTCAGTGACAAGCTCTTTCGGAATACTGAACTGAGTAACAATTTGGTTGAATACGGAATGTGTGGCTGTATCACCATCGGATTTAATCATGGGCATAGCCTCAGCCCATTTCATGAAGTAATCAACAGCCACTATAATATGATGATACCCCCCAACCGAAGCTGAGTTACAATCCATGAAGTCAAGCCCCCACTTAGTGAAGGGACCGACAATGATAATTGGATGTAACGGGGCAGGATGTGAACGCATATTGGATGCAAACACCTAGCAAGGGTGATACTTCTTGACCGCATTGACATAATATTTAAAGATCGACGACCAAAAATATCCCGCTCTCAATATTTTTAAGGCTGTAGAAATCCCAGATAAATGACCACCACATGCCCCTCAATGGAAATCATTCAGCACAACCTCAGCCTCTTCATGGGTTAAACAATGACGTAAAATGGAATATACCCCATGGCGGTACAAAGTGTTATCCACTATAAGGTAGTTCTTAGATACGTGACATAATTGTCGTCGCTCGTCCTATGAAAGGTGAGTAGGGACCTTCAGCATTTGTAAATATATGATAATATCCCCATACCATGGATCCAAAGATGAGATAAGGAAAATATTCTCATCGAAAAATGTATCCTCATAAACCTCCTCCTCCTCCTCACTTGGGAAATAAAAAATGAGCTCTGCAAAAATTAACAATTTCTTTGATTTCATTAAAACAAACTTGAGATCGAATTCTTGCAAAATAACAATCCATTTATTATACTTTCCCCCGATCATCCTTCTAGTGAGTATGAACTAAAATGGATTGACATGAGCTACCATCAAGTTCTAGTGAAGGAGAATGTAGTGTTTCAATCTCTGAACCACATGAACGGTAGCTAAGGCAAGTTTCTCCACATGGGAATAACGGATTTCCGCATCTATAAGGTTTCAGCTCAAATAATATATGACATGCTCATGGAGATCCTCATCCTCCTGAACCAAAACCATATTAATCATCTCCATGGATGTGGCCACATAAATAAAAAATTCATGGCTATAGTCAGGTGGACTAAGCATGGGGGCCGATGCTAAGGCTCACTTAAGAGCATCAAAGGACTCCTAGGATCGCTCATCCCAGCAAAAGGTAGTGTCCTTCTTTAAAATATGCATAAAGCCTTTAGTCAAATTGGAAAATTTAA
Organism: Pseudotsuga menziesii; assembly: GCA_001517045.1. NCBI lineage: Eukaryota > Viridiplantae > Streptophyta > Pinopsida > Pinales > Pinaceae > Pseudotsuga > Pseudotsuga menziesii. The sequence goes on from LPNX010434327.1 coordinate 343,574, forward strand.
CCACGAATCTCCATACGAATTTTTCCATGCCTTGGAAACAGTGAAGATGTCTAATATTTCTTGGGGGAGACAATTGAAATATTGCCTCAACCTTTAAGGGATCGACTCTTATACCCTCCTTGGAAACAATGAACCCTAGTAAGCGACCAGACTTCACGCAAAAGATGCACTTATGTGTATTTAACCTAACCTGGTAGTGGCTACATCTTTTGAATACTAAACTCAAATGGTAAGAATGACGCACTCTTAGCTGAGAATGAGCAGCAAGGTCATCCAAAAAGACTTCAATAATTGATTTGAGATCGTGAAAAATCAAGGTCATAGCCCGCTGAAATGTGGCTCCGGTGTTTTTAAGACCGAAAGGCATCTTTAGATATGCAAACGTACCCCAAGGACAAATAAATGCAGTTTTGTGTTGATCCCCGGGTTTGATCTGAATCTGATTATATCCTGAAAATCCATCCATAAAGGAAAATACCTCACTTCCTGCACACTCATCCAAAATATGATCAATAAATGGTGTGGGAAAATTATCCTTAGGAAAAGCACGGTTTAAATCACAGAAATCAGTGCATATACGAATCGTTCCCTACTTCTTATCAACTAGAATGGGGTTTGAAACCCACTCCATTAAGGGAATAGGATAGATAAAGCTGGTTTTCAATAGCTTTTCTATCTCAGCCTTAATCGTGGGTGCTTTTTTAGGATTCACCACATGCAAACATTGTCGAACAGGCTTCGCATTTGGATAGGTCTTAATTTCATGTTCGATAATATGAGGGTCGATACCTAGCATTTCATCGTATGACCAAGCAAAGACGTCACAAAATTCTTTGAATAGCTCAGTATACTCCTGAATCTCAGCATGGGAACATTCTACCCCAATATAGACATTCTCAATCTTTCCAGGATCGCAAGAGATATTGATAGGAATAGTAGGTGATATATTCACCATGTTCCCATCAGCCATCTGACGAGGAGAGATTAATGGAACCATGGGGCTACCAATATTCTCACTAAGAATCTCCCTAAAGTCCTCATGCTCCAAACGGTCAAGCTCGGGAAGAAAATAAGATCTATGATGTAACTCTTCCCAAGGTGGCTCAACCCCAGACATGGCCTCAATAATAGCTTCATCTGATGGAAAAACACTATCAAGGAAATCATGTGCATGAGAGGACTCAATTTCCCATGCTGACAGCACATACTGGTCCTCCTCCTCCATCCATGAAGAGGAAGGACTAGGCTCTGCAGCACCATCAAGATTTGCTTGATATGTAATCATTGCTGCAGGAAACGGCATGTTCGTTTTGATAGGTCCATTCGAAGGACTCGGTGTAGGAAGAATCCAAGGATCTTCCATATGGGTAGTGCGAAAAGACACCGAATTCAATGAAGATGAAGCCCCATCAAAACTAGATCTGATCATAAGGATGGGTGTAGGACAACTAAATGTCTCCATAAGGGATGGATACATGCCTACACCCACACTCCCAGTTACTGGCTGAGAATGATCGATAATCGGGATAGAAGCTCCTGACGATGCACTAACACTCGGATTTTTGAATTATGTCTGATCAGTCATAATAATATTCCCATTAAATGGAAAGCATACAACTCAAAATAGAGAAGAGGCTATGGCTTGCATACTATACATCTAATTTCGACCCAGTAAAAGATTGTAATCAAGGGGAGAATCAACCACCTCGACCTCGATCGCGATGGTCTTCCCTCCCAAACAAACTTTAATACAAGGAAGAATTTCGTGCGGCCAAAACGATCTACCATCAAAGGCAGTCAACATGGTAGCAGATTTAGACAACTTGAGAGAACCCAAACCCTTCCAACACGACAAAGACATCATGGAAGCAGCAACGCCTTCGTCAATCACAGTGCGTTTGACGGTCATGTTAAGACATTCTACATGAATCAAGAGAGACACGTAGTAAGGCAAGCGAGGCTGTATTCCCATGGTTTCAAATTTGATGACGGAAGAAGATTTATCATCACTAACCCCAAGAGCAGAAAGTAAATCTTTCCTTTGCGAAGGACAACTCTGAAGAACTTCAAGTGCATACATCGCACAAGGAGTTTGGCCCAAATCCTCAACAACAGAATAGTTTTGGGTGGATCGGGCATTAGGATTGTGCCCTGAATGATTTAGGACTCCCTTAGGAATGTGAGGTGAAATATTAGGTTTATCCATAGGGTTTTCAATACACAAAGGGTTCTCAATAGGAGGGGGTTCCTTCCCAAGGTCCGATTGTGACGAACCATAGTCTTTCGCATGAGTCACAACCTTAGTAGCATGCACCATGTTGATGCACCCATGAATAGTACTGGTTTTCGGTGGATTTTGATCTCCACCTGATGCAGAATGAGAATCATGGGTCCTCAAGTTCATATTTTTATTATGGGGTAAAGGATTGGTCAGCACAGCTAGGCCCTATGCTATGAACCTCGAGGCGTCTTCCATACAAGGGTACAAGTGAGTGAGGTGGTCATCCTTATACAATTTGCAAGGAAACTTAACCTTATGTTTATACTACTTGTCGCCCCCAGCATTAAGGTCATTCTTGTCATTAAAGTTGGAATTTTTGTTCTTGTTCCCACCGTTACGATTTTTTTTACCCTTTTTCTTATTCCTTTCGGGCTGCTGGTTTCCCTTCTGGTCCGATGATTGCACGAAAAGTACACTTGTCATTTGGGTGGGTTGAGATGAAGCCATGACTTGTCCCGAAGCGGATTGATTGACAGACAATTAACTCACTTGTTTCACAACCGAATCCGTAGGTTTGGCACTTATACAACCCACAATGCCATCGTCATGTGGTCTAGGCTTGATCTTGGGATCGAAACTAGAATGTGGAGCATTAGGTATGATCTCATATAATAGTCCGGATTGAGCATAAATCAAATCCAATTCCTGTGCCCTAAAAATTGCTTGTTCCTCGTTCTGAACTCCGGATATAGAAACATCCTTCACGATGTAAGGTAGCAAGGATTTAAGAAACCACTCAAGGAGAAAATCCGACGGTATGAAAGCTTTAATCAACCTCTTCCATCTATTCCACTCTTGGATATGGTCCGAGATATGTGTGGCTTTGTATTGCCGAAATGTCGACAAGATTTCTGTACCAATGTTGTAATGCACTAGTAGCTGGAAGTGATTGAGGAAAGTCATAGAAAGATCATCGAACAAAACGAATGCCCCCCTCAGTAACTCTATGTACCATTTCGCTGTAGGCCCGGTAAGGGTGCATTGAAATATCCTTAAACGGATCGAATCATCATGTAAGGAGTTGGAAGAGCAGCAAAGGTGAAAGGTAGTGACATGTTCACTAGGATCTTCTCCTAGTTTTCCCTCAAATTTGGGAATGTTTGAGGGAAGCTTAGTAGGGACAGCCGACCAAGCCGGGTCATGAGATACAAGATCATTCATTAGTCTCAATAAGTTAGGTAAATTTAACATTGCGAGGAAAGGGATCCTAGGTTGAGCCAGTCTGTGCCACGCTCCTTGATAGTTTTGTTTCACATAAGGATGACTACTGTAAATACCATGGCATTGGCCATAATATTTTCCTCCCATTTGACCCGTGTAAGGTGGCATGGAATTATTATGATGTGGTCTACCTTGACTATGTGGTGCTACAAATCCATAATTAGAGGAGTAAGAAGGTTTTTGATACCCGTACCCATAAGTTTGATAGCTCAATCCATACTACGGTCCATAAGATTGTCCATGAGAAGCTCCATAAGATGTCCCATGGGATATCCCATGAGAAGCTCCATAAGTAGGTATATGGGGAACTCCTTGCAATGGACCGTAAGACGATCTAGAAATAGGAATATGACCTCCCAAGACAACAGGAGATACTTGCCTCTGAGATACTACTATGCGAGCAATCACAGTATGAACCTGACTAATAGCAACATTCCAACTTGAAGGACCACGAGAATGCGGGGGAGGAAGGGTTGTCAAAAATGCATTCGAAGGAGTAGGAATCGAGGATGAAGGGACATGTGAAAGGATGCAAGTGGTATTCCCTATGGTCACTCATCTTGGTTCTGGTATCCACATATCACTACTAACATTAGGTCTAGGATGGGCACGTGAGGTAACTTCCAAGCCGGGATGGAAGGTGCAATGTGACTAGTGCTCCCAAATCTCTCCACACGGAAAGGAATAGGAGTGCCCCCAGGCGTAGTGCTAGGTTCAATTTCTAACTCGGCATGATGTGCCAAGTCATGTGCAGTGATATCAGGCATGCCATAACTAACTTGACTAGTGCTTATGGGTTCATGGTGAGTCTCATCGCTCAGAAACCAATACTGACGACCTATGAATGAGGGATCATAACTGGAATGTGAAGGTATATCTGGTGAAGGATCATATATAGGAGTGGTATATTCCTCCCCAACCTCTTGAGGTGGAGAAGACATCTCAGAAATCTCATCCTCATGATCTCCCATCGTGTGTGAATCAATGTGAGAAGTAGTCCACCCGTACTGTCTATTTCTCTCTCCCAAAGGAAGAGGAGATGTGGAAGGCAGAAGTCCTGCTAAATGATGAGAATGATGAAGTGCCACACCTGAATCCATAATGACTCAAAAATGAAAAAGACTCTATCTAATTACACAAACCCTAGGAAAACTAGTGTGCATAGAGCATACACCTATATAATGTAAATCCAAATCACAAGCAAGCAAGCGTAGGATATCTGAGCTCCCGAATGAAGCAGGTATGTCTCGCCTAGGAGAGGCTTGAGACTCCCATACACAACAAGTGGAGGTTTGTAACCAATTATTGTGGCCCTCAGCTTCAATGCATATAGCGACTGTGCTTTCCGACCCCAACCTCGCTAGGACACCTACAAAATAACCTCTGTGAAGTACCCCCTCGATAGCCTAGGTAAGGAAACTAAGGTCACCTCAATATAATCAATGCTCAGGCGGACAGTCATAGGTGGGATTGACCATATGGGTAGGGTAGCAAAGCTCGAAACTCCCAAAAGAGCTGCCAGATATGAATACAATCCTAGAAATATCTCTGGTGCTTCTCAGTGATGACTAGGGGTCATCCCAATCAATAACCGCTCACACTGCCTCGTGCTTAACTCCCTTGTAAGAGGAGGATATTGAGAAACACTAATTATACCAAGGAATTTCACACTCTCACCTGGACAGACACATACATGTTTTTGTTTAGTGGTCTTGGAGAATTTACTCACAATGAACTATTCCAAGACCCTAAAACCTAATCTTGTTGGTGCACCCTATAAAATAAAAGAGTGTAATTCATTTTATTATGTGTTAATTTTAATTGGCTTATTACTCAAAAGGGTAAATGATCGTGCAACTAATGGTGTTATGACGCAACAAGAAGTAAAATGCACACCTAACAATCAATGCAAATACACTGTGTCAAATGAAAAATGGGGTATGCTACTACGTGAAATGAAAAATTCTCCTTCAAATGAAAAATGCAATCATTCCTATATGAAAATCTAACTAATACTTTTCCAAGCAAACCTAGTGCAAGTACCATGCAAAATGAAAAATGAAATGACATATAATGATGCAAAGAAGCAAATATTTTTGTAATTTTTTGAATTAAAATGAGATAATACAGCAAAAGAATGGCTGTACCATCCCTAGACCCTGCAAGCACTATCAAACAGCACCCACACAAAGAACTAAGGAAAAAGAGACCTAATGCACTAATCCCAAAACAAAAAATAGAAAATGCAATGACAAGAACATTGTTAAAAAATTCAACCTAAAAAGCATCTCTGGTTAGAAACAGAGGTGTATACAAACTCTAGAAGCATCCAAGGAGACTCAACAATCATCAAAAATCACCTAGCAACACTTAATCTTCCCCTAAAAGGAAAAAATCAGGGCATATGTGACTGTGTGCATAAAACCCGCGTATATACATGAAAATCCCAGTAAAAACCACATGTACACGCGACTGTGAAGCTAAAAATCGTGTACAAGAAGAAAAAGAGATAAAAAAGAAGGTAAACAGACAAGCTGAGACAAAATTTACTCCTATCAGACACTACCAGGAAAACATGCCCCCAGACCCGACTCAGAAACAGAAAAATCAGAGCAATTCAAGAACATTGAATGCCGATAAAAATATCCCAAAGGAAATGACTAGGAACTCCCCAGTATGGTCACCAATTTTATTATAGAGAAAAATTCCTATGTCTTTGGATACCACAATAGACAAAGTAACCACAAAAATCAATCCTTTCCTATATGCAAGAGAAACTAAACATCTAACACTAAAGGATCTCGAAACATACCTTATTCCAGACGGTTGATGTAGATCCCCATTGAGCTTTTCCACTCTAGCTTGTATTGATAATTTGCTCTTTCAACATTCAACAAACAAGACAAGCATGCTATATATAGCTATGTTAGACCTACTCTAGCATATATAATCAATAACATATAATAATTTAAAATAATCCATGGATTCAATACTCATTTAAATACACATTATTGGATAGGAAAATATATTTCTATTAATATAAATCAAATATTACAATAGTGACAACCTCTGTCGGCAAATCTGCGAATCAGAGAAACTGAGTCCTCCACCTGGGCCTCCACCACTTCAATCCTCCATCTCTTGATAGCAATCTCACAAGAAAAGGCAATCTTGGGAAGAACACAAACTGCTCCAAGGGACAAAGGGATGCAGACTCAAGTATAAGCTCCGGAAACAATGGACTATGGTTTTCTTTCTCTTTAATTCCTCCTTCTTCAATGTATACAAAGGGTTCCTTATATAGTGCTTCAATGGGGTAATGGAAGGTCAAATCCGAACGATCTCAAGGCATATGGAAGGCCAAGAGACAAGTGACTCAGATCCACATCAAGGAAAACTCCAAAACTATTTGGCCTTTTGCACACATCCCGATGTATGCGGGTTTGAGGGTCAAATCTGCGTATATACATGAGAATAGGTTTAAAAGTTGCATATAGCAAATAATGCATGTTTTTAGGGATGATCTTGGAAACATCAAAGGTACAAAAATGGTCCATGGGGTCTAAAGAGTCTGCAGAGGGACATGGAAGGCCATAAAGGTGTGATCCACCATGTGTGGTAAAATCAGCTGTAACACCATCCAAACAGCTTCGTAGAGGAACCAATGCTGCTCTGGATCTTCTACTCCATTTCCATTGAATGTGGGTAGCTGAATATCCACTCCAACCATTGAGTTAGCATTGGGGTTCTCTAGTAATGGATTCAAAGGAGGTATACTGTATAGTGTATTAGTTGCAGGACTAGCGTTATCAGTATTAGTAGTCGTCTCCGGGGATGATACTCTAGATCTCACCTCTGGTGATATTGCTGGTGTGATGTAATTTTGTTCTGACCTTGGTGTTTTGATAGAGTCTTTAGAGTCCTTAGGTCCTTCTAAAATTGGGCTGTATTCCTCCTCTTCGTCGCAAGACCCTTTGTCTTCATGCGACTGAAGTTCGTGTTCACTCTCCTCGAACAGACTAGGGTTCCGTCACCCTCTTTCGGTCTTTCTTCTTTTCCCTGATCTAAATATCCTTCCAATCCTTAGGAATCCCACCTCTAGTTTAGGATTTATACTTCCAAGGAACATCTCAACTCACTCTCTCCCATTTTCTTAATAGGTCATCTGTGACATAGCCTCCTTCCTGGGCACGTGACTCAACTACTCAACTGCAAGATACCCTTCACATAGATGAGCATCTTGATCCATGCACTGATAGATAGCGAATACCTTCTTTGCGATCCTTGGAAAAAATTTCTTTCAGCCTCACTATATGAGGTTATAGTGTCTACCGCAAACTCAGTAATGTATCTTTGCAAGATACCGTCAACCCAAAAGTCAACAACTCTAGAGATGGTGTTTCTTACACTGGTTACCTCATGAATCAACTGATCACTCCATTCAACGGCTTTTATTCTTTAGAAATTTGTCTATCTAGTCACCAATCTTGTCAACCACTCATGTAGAATAACAAGGAATTCTATGAAGAAGACCTCATGGATATCATAATATATATACTCGTCTACCTAGTTCTCTGCACTCAACCATGATCCTGTGCTCTCCTCTTGTGTGAATTCTAGTGTTTTAGAGTCCAACCAGTTTTCTATCTCTTTCTCGTCGGATGCCAAAAAATTTCCCTCGACTCAAATGATTATGGGTCCCAGCAACAAAACCTTTTGTTGGATTCTATTACCTTCCTATCTCGACTCGTGGTTCAACAACACCATAATACCAACAATAAACCATAAGACATCGTCCCAACAGAGGAACTCTATTGGTAGCACCTGTGAGGCAGGCGCAGACTCACCCAAGATATCTAATGGGTAACTCCCAGAACCATGTTTCTGCTATTGGTGAGGGATTATAGTCCCTTGGTGTGTGGCCAAGGCGCTCGATGAAGGCAACTTGAAAAGGCTGGACAGTTCCTGCATGACTGAGCACAACTGTATGTTAGCACGTGCGACACGACCTGGTCCTTAACCTTAACAATTGGCACAACTAGTGTGACGTAGCTAATTCCTTCAACTAACAGACCATTCACAACTTGTATTTTAACTTAAGTAATTAACCACAACTTGCTTGCACACTCCAACAATTCGTTAACAATTATTCATTCACTAGTTTAATAATATGGTACCATGCATTCGACAATAGCTCATCAACATATTGTAAGCAAATAGAAACCATTCACATCAACATATACAACATCAATCAATGATTTAAACACTAAGAATACCATGGAAACCCATCTGGGAAAAACCACCAAGGTGCTCTTCATCTGGCATGAGAAAAGGAAATAGTACCTTGCAGTATGCAACTTGCAGACTGATCTTATGATATGTCTTTATGACTCAGACTTCTTTCTCTCATTATCTCTGGTTCATTCTTCTATACACTCCCGATCCATGGAAATCTTGGATCGACTCTTCTATTTATCGTCTATGCACTCAGCTACAGATTCCTCCTATTCCTAGCGGTTTGCTCACACAACTGCAAGATCTACGGCTCAACAGCCTCCCACTGCTACTAGAATCCTCTCTGAATCTTGTCTTCTTCTAACTATAACTCAAAATACATCAAAATGGCATCCTCAGCTCTGGACAACCAACGAAAATGACCAAAAACAACAACCAATGACTAACCAATAACCAACCCTTATATAGAACGATTTCTTCTTATTTATATCTTCTATTAGATCATGCATGGTTGACTACATACTACTCATCAGTTATAGGTCATGATCAACCATTAGAACAGGTTGTCAGGGACTGACACAAGGCACTATCAGTCTGAATTACAAATATTCTTCCATATGCGTGTTGCTGTAGTCTTACGCCGTCTTTGGCAACCACGATCTTCACTTGTCGCTTTTCGGTCATTTTCTCTTGTACTCCTATACGCTTTCCTTTCCTCCGTCACGTGCATCTCCATTCCATCTGCACTGGCCCTTTTGCTTCCTTCATGACCTCCCTTCCTTCCTGTCATGCGCATGACGTACCTTCTTTTGCTTGTGCGTGGACTTCTTCCTTGTGCTCCTTTCCTAGCCCAACAAGTTCCTAACTATGGTTTTTACGTTGGTCGATTCACAACAACACATATGAAACAATTCATAACATGAGCTGCAAATTTCCAATTAATTGTTGGTCACTTTTATAAAATGGGCTATGATGAGATACTTTTGTTAGAACTCAAAATGTACCCAAGGTTGTAGAAGTTAAATCCCAAGGTAACATTTGAACCACTTTAAGAAAGGAAGTTGGCTTCCTCCTCCTAGAGAGGGATCTCTCATTGATTTTTAATAGGGCCAGATATAAAAATGAAATAAAAATTTAGATTATGTTTGTGGTTAAAACAAGGAAAGCATACATTGGGATATGGAGTCACAAATATTCATGAACCGCATAACAATTTGCAGGTGAAGTTATTCAAAGGAAAGGTAGCACTTGGTTACAGTAAAAATGTTGTTGGTCTGGTTATAAAGAAGAAACAATGACAAACCATCAATACAGATCATCGAGAAGATGAATTCTACATCAACTTTGGTAAGAAATATTGGTGAATACCTGAAACAATAGTCATAGCATAACCATATGAATTCTGAACTATTACACACTCACTCCATATATGAAAGAAAACATGATGGAAAGTTTAACAGGAATTCATGCACATAAGAAAGGAAATTACATATTGTAACTACGAAATACACAGGAATCTTTGCAGCAACAAGCCAGCATTCAACTCTGTCATTTTTACTATGGGCAGATCTCAAAATACATAACCTAAAATATTACGCGTTCCAAACTTGTCTTCCTCTATTGATGGTATATTTATAGTATCATGGGATCCCAATACCAACCTCGAAACAAAGCCAAAATTAGTTACAGCATGGGAATCAAAATCCTAACAAATGCTTATCTAGTAGATTCGCTATGATCACAAAAACAAATCAAGAAATAATGCTAGAGCGTGCATGGTGGATCAATTTTGAATTGTTGATAGTAGGGACTTAGACCCGCTTGTTGAAAATGACAGTTAGAACCTCTCTGGTCAGTCTGCAATGGTTTTCTTCATCCTTGCATATTCACACAGTGAAATCATTTTCGACTATCGATCTTCTTCTTTTGATATCCTGACCATTGAAAAATGCACCATTGCACTCCAAAAAATGACCTTTGCTTATCTGGTTTTAGAGTGCGATATCCAATGGGGAGTGGACACGTCATTTGCGCACATTTCTCATCGCGCATGCGCTCTTCCGACTTTCGTTTTGCATGTTGTATTAGTGAAATTGACCTCTGTTGTATATATGATATTAAGGATGATCGAGGCTATTGAAAGCTACGAGACCTACCAAGTTCTACATATCGGGAAGTTTTCTTACCTCGTGCACATGCTCCCCTTTTCCACATCGTCGATCTCAGACATAGACCTTCCTAACCATTGATCTAAGGTAAATATGTAGGCTGCGGAAAATGGAAGGCAAGATTCTGACTTTTCATAATCAAAACTTCATATTTTTACTTTCCACCTTTCCACTCCCTTTCGAACCTTTGATCTTCATGGAAACTCTCTATATCGTCGATCTGGTGGAAAACGAAAAGCAAGATTCCAGTCTTTTTCTATCCAAACTGTTGTATTTCCGCTTTTTGATGTTTTTCTTTCTGCACCGTTGATTTGTGTGGGATCTTTCTGGATCATTGATCCTGCAGATCACAAAAGGTAGAATTTCTAACCTTTATGACCAAATTCTTATGTTTTCTACTTTCCACCTTTCCGCTCTTTCCGCAAGATAGTGGAAAGCGGAAGGCAGAAATACCAACTTTTATAACCAAATTTTGGCCTTTTCTACCTTTGCCCTTTTTTTCTTCCTTTTAACTTTTCTCTTTTTCTGGACCGTTGATCTTTGGTGAAGGTTCTTTGAGTCATCGGATCTCAAACTGCAAAAAGAGGAAGTCAGGATTACTACTTTTTATAACCAAATTTTTACCTCTTCCACTCTTCTGCTCCCGACTTTCCTTTGGCAGAAATGATTTTTGGCCTTTGATATTTGATGTTGTATGTCCATACTGTCCATTCGCTGCAGAATCTCATTAACATTTATTAAGGTCATATGATAAGGAAATTTTTTAACCTTATTCCTTCATTTACTGGCCAAATCCCTTACCAATTATTTAGCCCAAAAATCATGCTAACAACTTCGACATTGTGTTTTCGAACATGAGCGACCTATTATTTTAACTGAAGTACATGTTGGTATCACAAGCGAACACTATAAAGGAAAGGCGACCATGCACAAGATATTATAGGCATGGTTATGGTGGCCTACCATGCATGCAGACACTCAGTATTACTGTTGCAGTTGTGACGTCTTCCAAAGAATAGGAAATCCATCCATAAGAGATGAAATGCCACTAGTACCACAAATTACATTATAGTCATTTGATAAATGGGTTGTTGACTTTGTGGGACCTATTAGTTCAGTAGGGAAGCGCACAAGAGCTAGGTATATTATCACTGTGAGGGATTACCTAACTCAATGGGAAGGATTTGTGCCCATCAAGGATTGTACTGCTGCGACATCAACAAAGTTTTTATTCAAAGATGTTGTAACAAGGTTCGGGTGCCCAAAGATATTGATTAGCGATCAAGGTACGCATTTTTTTAAACAATTGATTGAAGAAAGAACTGATGAATTTCAGATACAGCATAGAAGAACAAATCCATATCACCTGCAAGAAAATGGAATGTTTGAAGCATTTAACAAGATTATGGAAAATGTGCTAATCAAATTCTACAATACAAGAAGGGATGATTGGGACCAGAAAATTTACGTAGTCTTATGGGCATATCGCACAACATGTAAGAAGTTAACAGGCCAGACACTGTTCAATTTAGTATATGGACAGGATGTTGTCATCCCATGGAATATATTGTACCAAGTTTAACAGTGGTGGCGCTCATAGAAATGACATATGTCGATGCTGTCGAAGAAAGATTACTTCAATTAATCCATTTGGAAGAAGAATGTTTCATTGTAGGATTTCACCAAAATGTCAAAAAAGAAAGAAGGTATGGACAATAGAAACATTAAGAACAAGCAATTTTTAGTTGGAGGCCTTGTTCTTATGTATGACACAAAATTTTCAAGCAACAAGGAAAGCTGAAGACACATTGGTTAGGTCCATATGTGGTTCAAGAGATCATTGATGGTGGAGCAGTGAAATTGGAAGAAATAGATGGCACAAAATTCATAGATATCATCAATGGGAGCCGGTTGAATCCTTATTTTGACAACTGTGACTAGGTCTCATAAAAAAGAGATAATGATAAGGAGAAAGGATATGAGAAGAGAAACGAGTGACTCTCACATGAGCCGTGACAAGGGAAGTGTGACACTAAAACAATGGGGTGTTGACACATTTATTTGAAAGGATTGTTGAGGTGACAATTGTCAATTATTAAATCCACAGACACCAAGGAAATTCGAGCAGACATCAAGGGAATTTTAGGGTCACTTCCTTTATTAGTACACCGTAGCTTGTACCTCCACATAAGAAGTCAAACCTATGACCCATGTGATGGTTCGTGTTGTCATTATGCTACTTGATGATGGCATGTGTGAATATTTGATAGACTTATTTTTGGAATGAACCCTCTACTAGTGGTTAATTACCATCTAACATCCATATAATTCCACAACCAGTCTTTTTGCAAGACACAGAGTTACCGAAAAATTCTGGAGAAGTATGAATAGTAAGAGTTTCAGTGCTAATGGCCCCAGGCGTCTTTTCAAGGAAACTGTAATGATTGTTCTTAGTAAGAGAAATGTTGTTGGATATGTTCCACTCAAGCTCAGGAGCTACTTGGATATTAATCCAATTCAGGCCTCCATGCAAAAGCGTCTCCAACAATATTGGTAAAGATTCCAATGAGAAAAACTTCTGATACCCATAAGAACAATGTTGTCTTGAAGGATCATAGGATGAATATAGAAGCAGTGAAGAGAATTCAAAGACCATAGTACATCCTGCCGAAGCCTTCGAACAACACTGTGGGATTAATTGCCATAGTGTATAGTATCCATTGCTAGGAACTACCAGTCTAAACGAATGTTCGAACTGAGGGATGAAGAAAGAAAGGCCAACATCATCACCATCATCACTATAAACTGCTGAATATATGATAGGTGATGACGATTCCAACGAGTTCAACCGTCACACCCTGATGGAGGGAGGTACTAGCTATTGAGGATGATAGATCTCATCAACACTATATAAAAGAGAAACACTAACCGGATGTTGGATTGAGAAAGTGCCACGAGCTCTGAGGCTTACCTAGATGTTGCATACTCATTCACAGATAATGTGGAGGAATATTCAGAAGGGAAGAAGGAAAACCCTAGGATGAGTTGGAAGCTAAAGCTAGAAAGGAAAAATGAAAATCGATGATACCAATAAGTCTCTCATCCCCTTTTTCCTAGTCCTCTAAGTGGTAAAAACATGCAATAAGAAGGAAAAATGACAGTAGTCACTAGTACATGTGCACATTTTTCCCATGGAAAATCGTTTCTATTGCAACACTTGTGCATTTTTATAGCGACAAACATGACCCCCTTTTTCGTGGAAACACTTTCGTCATTGTAGCAACACTTTCCACAGTTCATCTCTATAGTGACACAAAAGACATGAAACATGGATTGTTTAAAAAATAAAACTGTGTCACTATAGCGACACTTCCATCGTCGCTATAGAAACACTTGGTTGTCACTATAGCGACAAAGTCACATGTTTATACCAGCGATGTGTCATCATTGTACCGATGAGGTATCGTTGCTATAGAAACAACTCCATCATCGATATATAAAAACTTTGTTATTGTTATAGCGACGAAGGAACGTGTTTCAAATATGTTTATACTAGCTATGCACCATCGCTATCGAGACAAGGTGTCATTGCTATAGCGACGCCCATTTTTGCAACTCACTGATGGGCTTCCTATACTAGCAACAAAAATTACATTGCTAGTATAGAAAGCCCGTTGAATATTTGCACAAATAGGCATCGCTATAGGGACAACAATGCCTTTAACATTTCGACGGACTTGCTATACTAGCGACGAAAAATTTCGTCGCTAGTATAGAAAGCACGTCGAAGAGTTGCACAAACGATCATCGCTAGAGCGACAGAGCAGTTAAATTTTTTTTAATGATATTGAAATAATTCCCTTGCTAAATCTAGATCGCCATCTTCATCAACATACATCAAACATCTAAGGAATTTATACTCCTTTTTCATGCATTTCTTCTCTCAAGCGAAGTCTCACATTGATCTACCAACTCTTGTATTTTTGTCCCTCTGGGTTTTTTTGCTTTGATATGAAATCTTTCCTCACTTAGGTATTTTCCAAAAATTATAAAATATTGTGAAATAATGACAAATCTTTTAGAAAATTATAAAAAATTGTATAATATTTATAAAATCTTTCACAGAATTAAAAATCTTGTAAATTTTCACAAATTTTTCATTGAAAGATAAAAACTTAAGTATTGACAAAATTTGACTTAATAAAATTACCTAGATGATGTTTTATTTACTTTATATTTGTCATGTACTCTTGCACTAGAACACCTTGTAAAGAAAATCCAATTTCCAAGCTAAATTTCCAAGATTATGGAGATTATTTTCCCATAATCTCCATAAAAATTATATTGACATGATAAAATCCAGTATAAGTCTTGTCAACTACGTTATTAAGTCAGACTTCAAGGATTTGAGGCTTATCTCACTATTTGTGCTAGAAATTGTTCCCAAACTACCACAAGAACAAGCTAACACAATCTCAAAAATAAATAAAATGAAATTGGTTGTTAATGGTTTTGGTTTGAAAGTTTTTCAACAAGAAAGAATATCATCAACAAGCTAATACAAATACTAAATTATGAAATGATTTGAAAGACTGAGGTGTAAACACATAAGATATAAACCAGAAACAATATAAACATAACAAATATTTCACCCATAACACATAAGCACTTGCATGAATAAACAAATTAAACAAGAAATGAAATTATATGTTAAGTGATCTAACAGATTAGAGATAAAACCAGGAATAAAGATAATAATAGCTTATAAGTATGTATATTTAGTATCAGTCTTCAAACTTACATAAGAGTAATAAGTCTTAGCTTGATATACATCAGCTCTAAAGCCTTTCCTTGAGCAAAATTCGAACCCTACATACATTTATTTTCCTACTTTTATCCTTTTCCAATCAAAATAGTTACATAACTGTCAAAACTACTTTTTAGGCCAGAATTAGAGCTAGTTACAAAAGTAGTTGTATCTTCAAAAATAACAAAACTATTAACCATAACAAACTAAACTAATTGACACCTGGCCACTAGAAGCATTCATAGATTTTTGGCAGCCTCAGCCAACAAAGAAATTCCTTCTAAAGCATGTGACTATTTTATGATTTGCTATTGTTCTATCTCTAAACCTTTAATCCTCTTCAATAACACCTCATTTTGTTGGGTCAGAATTTGGAATTTTTTATTTAATTCTTCAACCTGGATCTGAACCTGTCTTTTTCTCTTCAAGGCCTCTTTTGAGGAAGCTATAAGTTCTTGATAGTGTGTATTGATTTTATCAACATCCTCTCTCAGTCTTCTATTAGTCATTACTAATCCATCATTAGTCTCACTAAGAAAACCAATCTGATATTTGTATTGCTTCACAATTTTCTTAAGGTTCTCAGTTTCTGAATCTATGTACATTCCTCCCTGTAGTGTAGAAGTTTTATCTAACAACCGTGGGATATCTATTTTCTTAAAAATGAGGTCATATTCTTCTCTATCTTTAATTGTTTCTTGTACCACATGAACCTCTGAAGACACACCTCATTCAATACTGAAAGTGTTTGGCTCTTCTAAAACTTTATATATTCCTCTTCCTCAATATAAACTTGTTGAGAGTTTAGGTCTCCTTCATATTCTGTATCTTCTTCAGTTAAAGAATCTTCAATCTCGGTAATCATGTCTTTCCTTAATTTAGGGTTTAAGATATTTTTCATATTATGTCTAAGTTTGTTTTTAACTCTAGTTTTTGACCTCCAAATTACTTCTTTCACTTGTACAAGAGGTTTCCTTTGAAACTTTACATTTGAGACCTATAAATTCTCATTCCTCATTTTAGCTATAACAGGAACCTTTGTTGTCCTTTACTGTACATATACGAAACTCTGTTTTCTCTCTGTTAAACCTAACTTCTCCTCATAATCTGAAAAAAATCTCTGCTCCTTTTCATCATTCTTTAAAACCTGCTCTGAGTTACCATCAATTGTTTCTCTTACATATTCATCCATAGGTTCTTCGAATCCCTGACCTGAACAATTTTCTTGAACATTATCCTGTACCATCTCATTCATTAACTCTTTCTCGAACCTTTTAGCAAAAGGAAATTTCTTGCTCATCGGGCTCTTCTTCACCTGATCTTCTTTTTCATTAGGGAGACCTGACCATAATAGAAAATGATCCCAACTTCCACTCTTCTTCTGCAAGACTGTGCAAATAATTAATTTTATTAATCCATGATGAAAAACGAGCTGGTGAGTATGATCCCTATGCCCTTTAATTCTGTTGGAAATTTTTTGAAGACTTTTCAAGAAGAAGAAAGGTAAGTTCATATTCGACTGCTGATTTAGATGTTACAAAAATATAAAATGGTATTTGAAAACCAAAGCAAACCTCCCTTCACATGTAATGTAGCTCTGCAAAATTCTAATGACTTCTTTCCATTCAGGATTGAATTTATCCAACTGAACACCTTTTCCCCAATCTGGGGATTCGATTTCTGGTAGTAGGAAATATTTTGGGTTAAAGCTAAAAGGAATCTTCTTAAACCACATCTCTCCCTCTGTTAATATACATGTAGCTTCTACTAGAAACTCCTCTGTTAATTCAAATTTAAGAGTATCAAATGTAACTCTATCATTGTGGAAACCCTGGGAGAAACAATATGATACTTCTAGATTAAAACCTGTGATTCTTTGAAAAAAAGTGAACCATCCTGCTCTTTAAAACAATGCTGCATAGTCAAGAAAATAATTTTCCCAACTTATATATGTAGGTTCAAATCTATTAGTTTTCCCACTTTTATTCATCTCTGCGTTGTAACCTGACCTGTGCTTTTCCTCTATAAAATTCAAATATTTTGAAATCTCTTTCTCTGCAACAATAAAATCATTCCCAAAACTAACTCGTGACAGGAAAGCTTATGATATTTCAATAATCCTTACAGAATCAAAATCGTGTCAAACAATACCACGATTCTCTCAATGATTTCTACATCTCCTCTTACACCTGTCATGATCATGGACTAGGGATATGATGTTGGGCTATAGGGTAGACCCAGGGTTTATACTTTAACTTTGCATCAACAAAAATACCCACAGTGTTTTCCCTTTCGACAACAACCTGCGAATAGGTTGCAGTCTCACCCGAAATAGCTATGGGGTGCCGCAGAATCAGGTTTCTGCAAGCAGAAGAGGGATATTACTTTACCTTTATCCTTAACAACAATTACTTATACAAAATAGAGCTTCGACATTCAATAAAATAGCTTCACAGTTTAGATAAATAACATTACTTGCTTAACTGGGAATTCACAATGAAGTTACTATTTAACAGTTATCTTACTTTAGCATTCACCTACTTATCAAAGCATAAAAACATCACAGCAAAAAATAACACAACACAATATTTAACGTGGTTCACCCCTAGGGTAGGGGCTACGTCCACAGAACTGATTTTATTCAACTCTTTACAAAACAACAGTTCTGATATGCGCACTCAGCTATAGATCCTTCCTTCAAGCCTAACTGCGCACTTAGCTGCAGTTCCTTTCTTACAAACTCTAAGCTGTGCACTTAGCTGCAGTTCCTTTCTTACAAAATCTAAGCTGTGCACTTAGCTGTAGTTCCTTTCCTTACAAAAACCCTCTGTGCACACAGCTGCAGAGGTAGTTCACACACACAGTTGGGACTTGGCCTTAAAACCTGAAAATAGATCTAACTTCTTCGCATCATATGATCCTCGTGTCATTAGATACCTTTGACATTTTTACATGAGTGCCTATTTATACAAGTGCACTTTTACAAAATCATGGGCTTATACCCGAAATTTATGGAAAATTACAAAAAAACAGGCTTTGGCTCAACCCCGACACCCCTAAGACTATTTTGAGTCGCAACTCTGCTTACAAGCTTCCACAAAAACCATGAAGTTACCAAAATTAAGGACCGTTAAGGTGCGTGCCCCAACAGGCCCCTAAGACTCACCAGTGTCCCATCCCGGGACACTCTGCTGTTTGTCTGGCGGGAGAATCTTATTGGTGAGGATAATAAACTGCTTGTTGAGGCCATGCATGATATCGTCGGCTGCTTGCTCCTTCTCCACCAACTCCTACAATGCTGCTGCTGATGCTTCACTGGCCTTTTCCTATGCAAATGCATCGTACTCCTTCAGAACTTTGATTTGGATGTCCACAGCAGTACTCAACTCCAAGGCCTCATTGACAAGGGGCTGCATAGAATTTTCCAGCAGTGTTGCTTTCACTCTGCACGACTCAATTTCCTGCTGGAGTTCCTTACTTTGCTTTACCTTGAGCATCTTCTGCATAGGAGGTAGAGTCTTAATTTCTGCTTTGACTGCATCTAGCTCTGTCTGTCACTGCTTGATGGTTTCCTGCAGCTTTTCTACTTCTGGATTTTCCTGCAGTTTTGTCCAGGCGTCAACGCTTTCCTCCAGCAGTTTTGCTGCGCTGCTCACGAGATCTGAGATATTTGCTGCTGAGGCCTGAATATCTTCGCGGCGCTACTCCCTGAATTCTTGTGGGCTCTCCAGGATGATGCGAAGTTGAAGCTCTGCAATCTAAGCCTCATGTTCTGCTTTGAGCTTCTCTATTTCGCTGTGAGACTACTGTGCGTAATCTTTCAGCTTGGTGATTCTTTGCTCTGGCTCTTCCTCGGCCTGGATGTCGAAGTCGGGAAGACTTTGACATGCCTCATCCAATACTCGTGCCAATGCGACCTGCTTGCGTTCTGCGTCGCTCTTCCTCTGCTCCACTTCCCCCAACTACGTTGCGAGGCTCTCACTCCGCTTCATGGTATTTTCCAATTATATCTGAGAGTAGTGGTCCCGTGCTTGGATTTCCTTCATGATTGCTAATTGGCAGAGATGCAACTTCGTCATGGACATCTTGGTGTAATCTATTCCAACTATCATGCTCATCTTCAAGCGAGACGCTGCGTCAGTTATTATGAGGGATGCACTTGACACTTGTCCCCTGTTTTCTCTAACTGGCCATTGTCTTGTGTCTGGCTGCGCACTTACGGGGGTACTGTTTGCTGCAGCACCAGTTTCTGATTTTTCTGCTAACTCCTTCAGCTCTGAAATTCCCTGAGCTACGCCAGTGAGTGCATCAAGGTGCATAGCTACAAACTCTAACCATTTCTTGGTGAGAACTTCTATGGACTTCGTCAGAGCCTGATCAGGCTCCTCAGTTGTCAGGGCAGGCTCTTCATCGATATTCTTGTCTTTTTATGCCTTCCTTTTCTTTCGAGACTGAGGTTTGGTCACTTCCTCTGCTTCTGGTGACTTGTGCTTATTTGGCCGATTAGGGTCTGAGACTGTTTTGACTGAGTCCTCTTCTTCTTCTTCATCTCCATCATCTCCACCCTGGTCGCCTTCACTTTGCTGCGGCTCACTCTGTTCTTCACTTTCTTCAAGTGGGTCATTCTGCTGTGTCTGACTAGGGCCTATGCCTACATTGGTGACTGGGGGGACTGGAATGTTGGGTTTTTCCCCTATGTCCTTCAACCATTCAGTCGGCCACTGCTGAACTACCGCGAGGATGTCTTCTTTGGTTACTAGGTATGGTAACTTAAACCATTTATGCTTTTTATCTGCGTGGGCCTGGATGAAAAGATGATGTATGTTGGCCCTAAAGTTGGCCGCTCCATCATACTGAGAGAATAGCTCATTACTGAGCCGTGGGGTCTTCAGAATCTCATATGAGATACTCATTGATTAAAAGGAAAACACATAATTCATCATCTGTTGTAAGGCTTTATCCTACGACACCCACAGAGATGCGTACCTTTTTGCGCCAAGCATGTCCGGAGGCACATCAATAAACTGCGCCTCAATAGGTTCTTTCCACCTGACCAGTGCAATTAGCACTATCATCCATGAATAGTGAAAGGGTCTACCTTTCTCCTACGCGTC
Organism: Pseudotsuga menziesii; assembly: GCA_001517045.1. NCBI lineage: Eukaryota > Viridiplantae > Streptophyta > Pinopsida > Pinales > Pinaceae > Pseudotsuga > Pseudotsuga menziesii. The sequence continues at coordinate 364,400 of LPNX010434327.1, forward strand.
GCGGGCATCTTCAAGGAATTCCTTTAGCAATGTACACTACCCAGTTGTAACTATAGCCTTCCGCACAATTCGCAGCAATAATGACAATCGGGGTAGGTACTTCGTTGGGTCTACACTTCCGCATTAGCTTGCATGCTAAGAGGTCTGCGATGAATCGAATGTTCTGATGCTGAATGGTCGAGGTTTGATACCCTCGCTTTCCTTTTGTGAGCCCAAAGCGTTCCTTCATGCTGTGTGCTAGCTTCGTATCTTCGTGTTTTGAAGGAAATTCAATCCCTGGATCAGGCCCTTCCTTTGGTAAGCCTGTGATCTTATGAATGAGTTCACCATTAATAGGAATGCTCTTGTCTCCTATCCATAGGTGCTCATAATGCACCAATTCCAATAAATGCTTGACTACCACGGTTACCTGTGTGCTGCGACCGAAGTGGGGAACATTTAGCATCTTCAATAAGCCAGCTTTCTCCAAGCCAGTAGCCCACTCTTTCACTTCCAGTAACGTCGCTCTAGTCTCTGGATATTTGACAGAGTGTAAGTATGTGCCATGTGCGAACTGTGGAAACTTCCCAAGACCATTCATATCGTGGTCTGCATACTTAAGCCGGTCTATTTTCCCTGTCATGGTTCCGACCAACTGCACACCCGGTGGCAGCTAAGGGGTGCATAATGTGAACTTCTTTGTCTGCCGACGTAGCTGAACTCCTGGTCGAACAGGCGGAAGATATGGTGGACACTGCGAGGAAACATTCTCATCCCCTTCAGGTGGGATATCTATTGAACCAGATGGATTCATCTCAGGATCCTTTGGTGTTTGCCCTGATTGCTTGTGTCTGTCTCCGTTCTGCTTAGAGCGTACTTCTGGCTTAAACTTTTTCCTGGTAGATCGTGTCTACATTGGTTGAGTTGGAGCTGGGGGAATCTCTTCCCGGGGTGCAGGCGCAGGTGGGTGGCTAAAAAGGCTCTGTAGACCCCCATGTTCAAATTCTTTCACTAATTCCTGAAGCTCGTGATTAGCTGTCATGGGCTCAATTGTAAAACTCAAGAAACTGCATAATGCGAACTTCGCAGGTGTGGGTGTCTTCTTATAGAATCCATCAACGAAATATGACATAACTGTGCATTAAAGCCACCAAATCTGATAGAGATCTTGTCCAAATGGCGCTAGATTTCCTAGGATCTCATTATTGCAGGTAGTTAATACAGTTAACGTACCGGCGCCGCCAAATCTGGTTTTTTTCAACAGTCGAATTTTAAGCTTCGACACACCTTTCTTCTTTGTACAACCACCAACTTCAGCTTCGGCACAATAGGGGCCTTCGACACATCCTTATACCATGACATAATTTCTTTGACAGCCTCGCTGATTCCTGCGGCAAGCATCTTATCTAGCTCCATCCTAACTTTTTCTTTATACTTAGGGTTCAACCTATAAGGGCACTGTTTCACAGACTTTGCATCAGGTTTCAAAGGGATTTGTATCACTCCTATATCACCAAGGATACCTTTCATTTCTGAGGACTTCATCGAAAATAAATCCTGATATTCATGGAGAAGTTGGGTCACTTTGCTCACCATTTCTTCATCCCAATAATCTCCAATGGTAGCGTACTTGGGATGTTCTTCTGATCCAATGTTTACTATCCTTGTCTTCAAGGGCTGAGTCACTTCAGGTGCTTTGACTGCTGGCTCATGTACTTCACAGTGTCCTTCTGACTTAGGAATGTTAATATTTCATGGGTGTTCATCCTCGTCAATTGCAAGGTTATAGCATTGTACTGCATTGGCCTTTTATTCCTTCCAATCAGGTTGGTACTCTGCTATTTATTTATCATCAAACACCTTAGTATGGATCAACCTGATAGCTGCGTCCAAAGCAGGACAAACCTCATTAATAGAAAATGTCAGCAAAAAGCTGTCAACAAGACTTTCCCAACTTACAGTACCATGGCGAAGCTCAACTTCCGCATACCAGTTCTTTGCTACCAGTTCCAGAGTGTGTATAAACCTATGTACCCATTCTTCATGAGGTACCTACTTCCATGCTTTATAACATTGCTCCAAATGTTCATGAGGGCTAGTCTTACCATTAAACCTGCTTCGCACCTCCTGAGGTTGATCCATGAATCTCAGGCGAAGGGACTTTTGACAAGTTTCCCAACTATGAATGTAATTTTTATGACCATTCCACCATCTAGCAGCTGTGGCTCTAAATATTGAATCTAGAGTCTCCATTTTCTGTGAATCTGGTACCTGATCTGAAAATTGCAAAATAAAATCTTCAGGGTCTGTCAAGCCATCAAAAATAGGTAAGACTCTTGTCTGTGAGCCAAGCCATTTGAGAGACTTGGTAATTCTTGCACATTGATGTCCATGTAATTCATAAATTCTATTCTGCCAATTCTCTAAGCCTTCATCTAAATCAGTCATGCAAGAACTGTCACACTTCCATTCCATTATACCTTCAGGAGTAGGGTTAACATAGTCTTCCTCCTTAGCTGTGATGTTGTAGATATGATCCAAAACATCTTGATCTTCATCTCTGACTGGCTCTATGTACCTTTCTCCTTGAGAAGGGTCCAAGGGTACTATGACTCTCAAGCCTTTCCCTTCAAAAGTCATCTGCCTGTTCTTAAGGTTGATTACTGCATAATTCTCCATTGCCCATTCAATTCCTAGCAAGGCTGGATAGGGGTTGCTATCATCGATTATTTCAATGACTTCAAAATATGCTAAGTTCCTGACTCCATCAATGTCTACTGGGACACTAGGGAATATTCCTAGGGGCACAATATTCTGCTGATTGGCTAATCTCAACTGTATGGGGGACCATTCAAGGGTATATTTTCCCATTTGTTCCCATGTCTGCTTAGTTAAGACATTTAATTCTGATCCCAGGTCTAAGATGATGTCAGTCATGTCATACTCTCCTATCTGAGCATGCAATCTCATTTCTCTTCCAATTCTTTTAACTCTATTAACAGTTTTTTCTATACCAGAGCTTCACTGAGGTTTGCAAGAAGCAATAAGTTTCTGTAACTCATTTAAAGCATTCTGATTCCTTAAGAGCTTCATACAACTTTGTAAGAATGATGACAGTGTACTTACTTTATCCACCGAAGCTTCTTGAGACTGTAAAAGTTGTTGATGTTGTTGCGCAGGTGCTACAGATGTGCTGAGATCAACAAAGTCTTTTTTGGCTTCCAAAAATTTTTCTTTTTCTCTTCCCACATCGAAGGTTGGAATTTTCTCTAGGGTCTTACGAACCAAAGCCTCGTCAGGCTATTTTTCCTTAGTCTTCACCTCCATCATAGCTCCACTCCTCGTAACAACGTTAATGGCTGGGACAGGTATTTGCTCCACAGAAATCATCTGAATATTCTGAGTAGGAGGGGCATTTTTTTCTTATATCTTGGCTATCAACTGCGGGAATTGCTCAATCACATGATCTACCACTCTGCAATATCTACATGTCGTAGTTGGGTTCTGACAATATCTAGCTAGATGTCTTTCCTAATTACAGTTATAACACACAACCTAGCCTCGTCCTCTTCCCGACATACCACCACGACCACGACCTCCGAAACTACCTCGACCACCGCAGTAACCATATCCATCATTGCCTTGTGCATGATTCTGTATCCTATAAGCATCATATGTTCGCTCTCTCATAAGGTCAAAGCTGTGACATTCCTCTTCGTTGTGTCCAACTGACTTACAAAACTTGCAATATGGATTCTTAGGTACTTGCACATATCTCTGCAGCAGATAGAAGTCTTCAGGTCGATGTTGGCCAGTTGTTCTACAGATCTCACAATATAGAACACTGGGGTTAAATGGGTTTGGTGCACCAGTATTCAGGTAATTTCTTAACGTAGGACACTGTTCCTTATCATGACCCTCTATTTAACATCGTGTACACGAAACCTCTTCACGAATAGATTTCCCCTTCTTCATGTCGCGAAGCTCCAGAGCCATTTCTGCCAACTACGCTTGTATTTGGGCTATCCCAGAATTATCTTCGACAGGCGTTGTTTCAAGCTTCATAGCAATCTCCAAAGCCTCTTGCTGATCAACAACCTTCTGTTGCATGAGTGGAGTTCTAATATGGGGTAATAATGCTGCTATGAACCATTCTTTATGCTGCCCTGGTCCAATAGTGAAACTAACTTGATCTAGCAGAACTTTGAACCTCTGATCAAAGTCCCAAATTGATTCACCTCGCCTTTGCTGAATCTCTTTCAGTTCAGCTATACACTGTGACTCTGATTTAGGCTTCTTGAACTATTTGATCATTGCTACTTTAATATCATCCAAGGCATGGTTCTGAGTGCTGGAAAAATTCATGAACCAAGCAAAGCCCAGTCTCTGAAAGAAGTAACCAGCTGCGCTCTTCTTATATCTTGATCCATAATGTTCTTCGCAGTCCACACAGCTTCGCATAAGAACCAAAACTGTTCTGGATCCTCTGATCCAGTTCCTTTGAAGACTGGTAGTTTGATGTCATCATTCATATGGGCCATTTTAGATCTAGGGGGGGAGGGAGGGAGACTAGTAGTAGGTGGGGGAGGACTTACTGGGGTAGACTGACCTACGACAGGAATACTCGGGCTAGGGTTATTTTTTGACTGTGACGGGTTCTCAGGGGTAATAGATCTGCACTGCGGAGTTCTAGGAGGGTTTCTAAAAAAAGGGGTTTCTTCAAATTCCTGGTCTTCTGGACTTAATGGCGTATACTCTATATTCTGGCCTAGGGTACGGGATTCTAGGTTTCTCTTGTATCTTTTACCGCTTCGCAGCAAACCACTTTGCTCATCGAAGTTACTTTCACTTCCAAACATAGGTTAGTAAAAATAAATCTAGCAATCTGATTCTATAAGTAATATACCTTTCTCATCCAGGAGCATTTTAATTTGCAGACTAAATGAATTTAGGTACTTACCCCTTGGTCCTTTGAAAAACTGTCTTTCAGCTTCGCTAAAAGAGGTACTTGTGTCGATGGAAAACTCTGTCACAAATGCTTCAAGGGTTCACGTTGGCCAGAAATCAACAGCTCGTGATATCGCGTTGTTCACTCTTTTCAATATGTTAATTCTTGCGGGGGTCCAATCAGGAAACTGATCTTCCTTGAAGTTGGTCTTTCTTTCTGTCAACCTAGATAACCACTAGTGCAATTCTATGTGGATACTACCAAAGAAAATTTCATGAACATCAGTAAAAACGTACCTTTGCAAAAATTCGTCTGAGCTGCGACGAGGATCCTTATTTTCTTGCTCAGCAAACTTAAGGTAAGTCTCTTCAATCCAATCACCGATTTCTTTTACTGAGGGTCTCCAAAACATAGCCCTTCAGGTACGATGTAAATCCCTCTTGAAGCAGATCTATTCAACCAGAAACTGAACCAATTTGTTGGGCTATAGGGCAGACCCAGGGTTTATACTTTAACTTCGCACCAACAAAAAGACCCACAGTGTTGGCCCTTTCGGCAACAACCTATGAACAGGTTTCAATCTCACCCGAAATAGCTATGGGGTGCCGCAGAATCAGGTTTCTGCAAGCATAAGAGGGATATTACTGTACCTTTATCCTTAACAACAATTACTTATACAAAATAGAGCTTCGACATTCAATAAAATAGCTTCACAGTTTAGATAAATAACGTTACTTGCCTAACCCTTAACTGGGAATTCACAGCGAAGTTACTATTTAACAGTTATCTTAATTTAGCATTCACCTACTTATCAAAAGCATAAAAACATCACAGCACAAAATAACACAACACAAGATTTAACGTGGTTCACCCCCAAGGTAGGGGCTACATCCACAGAACTGCTTTTATTCAACTCTTTACAAAAAAATAGTTCTGATCTGCGCACTCAGCTGCAGATCCTTCCTTCAAGCCTAACTGCGCACTTAGCTGCAGTTCCTTTCTTACAAAATCTAAGCTACGCACTTAGCTGCAGTTCCTTTCTTACAAACTCTAAGCTGGGCACTTAGCTGTAGTTCCTTTCCTTACAAAAACCCTTCGCACACACAGCTGCAGAGGTCGTCCACGCACACAGCTGGGACTTGGCCTTAAAACCCAAAAATAGATCTAACTTCTTCGCATCATATGATCCTCGTGTCATTAGATACCTTTGACATCTTTACATGAGTGCCTATTTATACAAGTACACTATTACAAAATCATGGGCTTATACCCAAAATTTATGGAAAATTACAAAAAAACGGGCTTTGACTCAACCCCGACACCCCTAAGACTATTTTGATACGCAACTCCGCTTACAAGATTCCACAAAAACCGCGAAGTTACCAAAATTAAGGACCGTTAAGGTGCGCGCCCCAACATATGATCATGTGTTATTATGTCTTCACATGTGTCTAAAATCTTCCACTATTTTTTATTGCAAACAACAACGATTATCTGCCACTATTTTCAATTATTCGAGATTCTTGTAGTGAATCACTGCATTAACCTTGAACTTCATGCTACAAGAATGTTCTTATGCAAATTTTAACAAACAGGCTCAAAATTAATGTTAGGTTTTAGATATGAAGCCTAGATTAAATTATAATATAAGCTTTTCAGACTTCAATAGAAATATATAACACTTAATAAGTCAAAAAAGAAAAAATTAATAAAATAAAATAAAATGATTCAAAACCACTATAACCTATAAAACCAAATAAAAAGTATTAACCACTATTCATCTTCAAAACAAACAAAAAAAAATGAAAAATAATATGAAATAAATATTAGAAAAATAACAGACATAGACTAAAAAGACTAAGAGCAATATCGAGTTATAACACTCACAATGAAGAATACTTAGTAATATCCTGAAGAATGATCCATTCAATACCTTTCATAATGGGATTTGCTGTACATTTGCGAAGAATATCCACTCCACTCAACCACATGCCTGCAATTCGATCAAAATACCTCCCCTTACACTTTTCCTTCAACTCTATCCCTACTTTTTGCCAATTTTTCTTACAATTTGGGGTTGGGATATACTCTACTAAAATTGGAGGCTCACCATATGTGAACCCAAAATCTTGGTGTAAGAGTTTAACAAAGCATGGATTCTCCTTGGGGAGCTTAATGGGTTTTATAACCTCAAAATATAGCAATGGATTGTCTTGAGATTGAGACATATCTACCTTGTTTATAGATGGGATGGTCAGTTTAAGATGGCAAAATTTTCAAATCTAATTTGAAGGTTGTAAAGGATATCACCGCATAGACTTCCAATCCCAACAAATGTTGATGTAACACACTCATAGTTGAGGTATCACTAATGTTTGAATTCTATTCATTCTCAGAACCTAGAAAATGAAGCATGGGTTCCATGGCTTAGGGATTTTACTACGGAAAGAATTCATAGGACTGCAGTCTTAGTGGAAACAAATCCATTTTTAGCTTTCATAATCAACCCTTAATTACTTCTTATGCACCCAGAATTGACAAAGGGTTGTTGCTTGATGGTTTTGGGCTGGTCAAGAATGGCATTTCAGTGCTATTTTGGGGCTGAGATATGATAACATGAATTCTATAGGCTAGAAAATTTAAACCTAGTAAACTAAACCCATCCATGATTAAATTCAAAATTAGACATAAATCCATCAATATAAATATGAGTAGAAGACAAAAATAGAGATAAATTAGCTGGGTATTATGATGTCTAAAAGAAAAGGCAGTCTTAGTCTTGAAGACAAAACAAAGATCACTTTACATGTTGAAGATGTGAGAGATAACTCCAATTTTTCTACTCTGATTCCTACTACTACAAATTCAAAATATAACCTAGGATAGAGTTTGATGAGCAGCAACATGTGAGAACAACATGCAGTGACACACTTTTGAGATGAACCTTATGTACTATGGTACCTGTGTGTAATGGATATGTTTGGTTATAAAATAAAAGGATTTGATGAGTTGAAGATAGTTTTGTAAAAACAATTGGAAGGATGAAACATGCATTGAGGATGATATAAGTGTGAAATGATTCCATGAATTGATATTTGTTGATCATTGAATATGATTTCCAGTAATAAAATGATACAGTACATTTTTGTTTAAACATCATTCGCAGTGACCTTGGTGTAACTTATCAATCAGTTAGCTAGTGCTTCTGATTTCAATTTGAGGATTATCCATTTTGTATACTACATCCACTTTCCTTTTAGTAGGAAGAGATGATTGAAGGGTTACAACATTTTAAAATTTGATACGATAGTTTTCAAAGACTTGAGGACAATAGTCAGGGGAAAAATGCACTTCCATATATGTACAAGACCTTTGTATGAGCTCAATAAGATTCACACCATTGATTTGGATAGGAGAAATGAATTGAAGAGTATTTATGATAGTCATGTAGCATCTCTATGACTTGGGTTTTGAGTGATTCTTTTTACAACCTCATAATGAACGTTTCTAAGTAGCAGAACATGAGGAAATTGGAGCAACAACTTAACATTATTTGATGAAGTTTAAAGTTTTTATTTTCTATTGAGAGAATAGGTCACATGACAGGAATATGGAAACCCAGACATAGCCCTACTATAGCATGAAGATGGATAGAAACCAAGGAACCTACATGATAAAGGAAAGATAACAAATGAGAAGGTGATTTTCTGTAGCTTTTTTTAATATCTTTTACAGTACTACTTGAACAATAGTCGTAGTAGCAAAAAGGTCATTTTCAGACCCAGCTAAGGTAATTTTTGAAGTGATCATATGACCTTGGCAGTAAAAAGGAGTGCTCTAAGCCAGTTAACAAATGAACAGGAAGTGTGTATCTACAACAGTGTATTGATTCATGCATGGTGACCTCTATAGATCATGGATAGCTTGGATATCGGCTTAAAGGAGTATTTCTTGACTTTGAACAGAATTCCATGATGACATTGCATTCTTAGAACTCTATCTCTGTCTATGGAAACCTTGAAGCAGTAAAGTAGTGCAATTAATTTCAGTTGTTGGAATATTTGGAATTCCTTTGATTTCTATATGAAATTGATATTATATCTGTAGATTCAAAGTATACTTTTGTTTCAAATAGAGAACGAATCTATGGCATGTCACATCTTTTCTCAATAGACAACAATTCCAGTATGTATATTGTATTAAAATCTGAAGAAAATCTGATAAAAGATGAAATATGGAAATATCTTAGCATGCATGAAGAAGACTAGAATGAAGAAGTAAAATTCCCAAATTGGAAAAGAAACTACCTGCAACTGGAAAAGGAAAATGCCTGCAGCTGGAAAAAGAAAATGCTAGCATATGCCTGCATAGGATTGGTGACAAACATCCTTGCACAACAAAAATGCATGTGGCCCCACAGGCCTTAGGAATTGTTCGCCAGGAAAGTAAAAACTGCTCGTAGGCCTTAGGAAATTCCCTCTAGGAAAGTTAAAATGCCTGCATGCTCACTTAAAAATCCCTACAAGAATACTTAAATTCCCGCCAATCAGTCAAAATGCTCGCAAAACCTTGAAGATATGTTTTTGGATAGATAGAGAACAAAGTTTGAAGGTGTTTAAATGCATACTCATAAAGAAATAGAGAAAATCCATGATGATGCTTGGAAGCAAAAGAAACACACTCTGTCTATACTAGTTTATATAGCAATTTAAGTAGATATCTCTGAAGATAAACTTGGCACATCCAAGATTGCTTTGAAAATGCTTTGTACCAGACTTTGTAATCATCCTGGGGAGTTTAGAAAATTGGCAAAATTTTTAGAATATATTGAGAAGCAGTGGCTAAGGAATAAACTAACAAAGAGAGGCAATGGCTATGTTTCAAGCAATAAAAGCATGAAAAAGGTTTGTTGCTTCCTAGTTCTGCTTCCTTGGGAAAACTATAAAGGGTATTGTTGTGAACATGTTTGTCACAATTAACAAGAATTTCCCCTCAATCATCAATATCTTTATAGAATGATATAAACATGGATCCAATAGCTATCTAAGAGATCAACATGTAGATCACAATTTTTTCCTGAACATTTAATGATTCCATGGTTCAGAACCTCTACAACAAATTCTTTTTAATGACAAAACTAATTTTGTTATAAATGTGTAAAGAGTCACTTCTCAAGAGGAAATGCCTCTATACAAGGTTGATGATGAAAGATATATTGTGGATAGCATGGAGAGGATGTTAGTTTTACCGCATTTATAGATGGTACTTTCGGTTTAATATGACAAAATTTTCAAATCTAATCTAGAGGTTGTAAAGGAGATCACCGCATAGCCTGCCAATCCCAAGAAATGTTGATGTAACACTCTCAGACTTGAGGTACCCCTGATGTTTGAAGTTTATTCATTCTTAGAACCTAGAAAATGAAGCATGGGTTTCATGGCTTAGGGTTTTTACTATGGAAAGAATTCATAGAATTGCATTCTTAGTGGGAAAAAATCAATTTTCAGCTTTCATAATCAACCCTTAATTGCTTCTTATGCACCTATAATTGAGAAAGGGTTGATGCTTGATGGTTTTGGGCTAGTCAAGAATTCCATTTCAGGGCTAATTTTGGGTATGAGATATGTTTGGAAAATCCCTAGTTGGGTCCATACCTTCTAAATAACCCTCTTCATCACTATTTGTGTGCCTATATTTGTGAAATAAGTTGCTTGCCGCCACTGTCTATGTCCAAAATCACTTCAAAACGGACCATATTTCCTTTTTTGATGCATAAATTTCCTTCAAAAATATTTTAGACTTGATTCTAGGGATATTTATGCCCAAGGGACTACATAATTAGACAACAAGAAGAACAATGTGATGGTGCGTAATCATAATAGATCATCTTAGAGGGTGATATTACGAGTGCTAGATTAGGGTGAAATTATGAGTGTAATAACCTCCTCTAAATATGGATACTGTAAAGTAAAACATATTAAAATGGCCACAAGCAAAATGCAAAGGAATTTTCCAAAAAAACAATAGAAAACCTAAAGCTAAGAGAACAACTATACATGCAAACACAAGTAGAACTAAGAGAGGAGTATCAGTCACTATTGTTATCAGAACAAATGGAAATATCCACCTTGAGAACCTCTTTGTTAATGTCCTTAGAAGAGTGACCTGCATTGATGGGCCCCTGGAGTGTTCTGTAATAGCCTATGTGTGTTAGCATTGTTAGAATTTCTATCTCTGAAGTCTTCTAAGCATCGGTGCACATGTGAACCAGGTTTGGATGCTTCAGTTGCAACATCAAACAGGATAGTGAGATTTCACTTCCTCATTCTTCTTCTCAATAGTATGGTGCATTGGATATGACTTGGGTGACTATTATAGAATGCATTGTTTTTATATTTCCAGCAATCTCTTTTCAGTAGTTTGTGTGTTTTAGTGGTTTTTTTTCAAGTTAAGAAAAATACCTTCAATTTCAATTAGCAGTTTATTTTTTCTATTTGCATTGAATTGTTGAGTTTTAGAACAGTTTTAATTTTGAACTTTTCAAAGAAGGTGCATGAAGCCTAGTAGTAAGGTGCATATCCCAAGGATACTTAGTCCTACCTAATGGAGCCCACTTATTAAAGACTATCCATCATGCAGAGATAAGGGTGAAGATCCCAAGATTGAAATAGATCTAGGGTTCGGTATGTTTTTGGGATCAATACATATTTGGATCTAAGATAGTTTTGTAAACCTTAAGGGTCTCTTACTTAGATATATAAGAAGGCTCTGGGGTAGGGCTTAAGTATTATGTTTTTATTTCAATTCAAAGAGAAGGAGTAGGGTTTGTCTACAACATTATTATTTTGTTTTCAAATCATAGGTTATGCCACTACTTTTGATGCATCCTATATACTCTATTATGTATGGTGGAGATCCTCTTTTAGGATACTTCCATAATATCATAGGTATGCGTACCAACTGAGAAAAATTCCTCTTGTAGCTTAAAACTGAAATCTATGTAGAAAAATAGAGTAAACATCACTCTGAAGTGGCTTAAGAAAATGCATGCTATACCATACATGATAATTTATGGTGAAATATGAAGGCACTTGGATTAAGCATCCAACATTTCCTATAAAAACCATGCACATGATTTTCCAAACTAATCTCTAGTACCATGCAGTGGATTCTCCAAATCAGTGCTTTCACTCTTTTTAGTGTTTTTCAACAATTCAGACAAATGGATGCCCAGGCCTGTAGAAAGGTACAAATTGAAATCTAAAAGTTGCCAAGTTCTCTACAAGGCATAACTGACTTTTCCATATGGTGAGAATCCTAAGTCTAAGCAAGAAAACCCCTCTTTTTGTAGAACATAAAAAATCTGCCCTTTCATGCATGGATAATGAAAACAAGGCCATTTTGAAGAAATCCAATGGTACTAAGCTGCATTATCCCTTTTTATCTACCAACCCACATCATCAATCCTTTAGATCTATCACCAAGTGAAAGGTATGATTTTTCCAAAATGGTACAGTCACTGTTTTGGACACTTTTAGGAAACTCTAGGAAATGCATGTCGAGGGTTAATGAAGTATGCTTAAGGCTGTATGCTTCTACCAGAAGCTTATTAACAAACACAAACTATTTATGAATTCAAAAAGTATACAACTTTAAATACAATACTCTTGCATCAACATATAAACAAATAAATACATAGATATGCCGATGATGTTGACAGTGCACCTTGGACACAATAGAAACATTTAAAATCCCAAGCTGGGAGATTTATTGGATCAAAACATTAGTAGGATGCGCTCTAGGACCTCCCAAGAATAATAGAAGTCCATTGATTGCATCTACATGTATACAAGGATAATGTTTGAAAATATGTCTATACCTCAAAGGCAACTCAATGTCACATATGCACTCGTTATCATAACCACATGATCCTCCTTCAGAAACAAAAAGTTCCATGTGTCTATGAATTTTTATCCTTACCTTTTCACCTCTAGATGATCTCGACCTATTAGATCTTGTATTAGATGTCTCTCTTTCAACCTCTTCTAGTGTATCTTCCTCACTTGAGGAAGATATATCCAACAAGTACCTATTTGGTGGTACCTACAATCATTAAAATTCGGTATTATTTATTATATCCAAACATTATTTAGGTGAAAAATTGATTATTTTGGGTATTATTTATTGCATCCAATCATTGTTCATTACAGGTCAGACCTATAGCTTCGTCATGTAAAGTATATGTGATCCAAACATCCTTAGGCATATATGATCCATGGTATGAGATAATTCCCAAGACATAAACCTGCTATAGATCAAAGGCAAGACATCCATCTCCATGCAAAGTATAGCAAAGGAGATAATAAAATTTATTTGAAGAGTACCATGGGATGATACAGTAACTCTATGAATTGATTATGAAATTTATTTTACTATTTTTCATATAATGAGAGTCATTCGCTAGAATACGCTCTGAATTAGACAATTATAGCATTGAAGAATATTTTCGTTGTTATTGTTTCTATCATTTATGTTGACCTTCAAGTATTGTGATTTGAAATAGGCTGTGAGAAAATCAAAATAACTTAAAATGGGATGTATTGTTATTTTCTCTTCTAATTTTGGTCACCTTAAATATATTTCCTTTTATCTTGGGTTAGGAAACTTAACAACCACGCCATTCCACCTTGCCAATGAGTTTCAATCTCGATTGGTATGTAGCTAGCATAGGATTAAAGTCAAATGATGAAGTTGATTTCTGATAGATGATAAGTTCACCCTCTACCCTAGTTGATAAGTACACTCTCTTAGACAACATGGAAATGATGAGGAAACAATGGATGATAGATGATATGGATGCATTCTCTAGCATTGTACAAAGGTTTGGACTAGTTTGTTGAGGATAGAGGTAGTTTTGACTCCCTTTAATACTAAAATTTGTTGTTGAGTTTACACAAACTGCCCATACATCCTCCATGCAGTATGCCTATGATAAAAGTTTCAAGTTGCTAGGAGTATGAATTTGTAAATATTGAAGGATAGCATGCAGAGACAAGTCTACGTGGGACTAGGAGTATACATATGGTATGATATTTATCACCTCGCATCCAACCAAATATTCCACAGAATAGTCACCCATATACATTGAAGAGAGCACTTTTTGTGGAAGTTATAAGTGGATGTTTAGAGGGAGAACTGGTCTAAAAAGAGGACATGTAGATAAAGGAAACAACACCTTTCTTTTATGAGAAAATACTACTACAGAAGAACAGAGTTAAGGTTTGGTTAAAAACACTTTCCTAACCAAGTTGAAAGTGCCTAGTTGAAGGAATACTATGGAGGTTGTGTGGAAAAATTAGAAGGAAAGGTTGAACTCTCCTTAGACAGTTACAACCAACATTGTGAAAGTTGACTTACATCTGTATATAAGTGCTGTTGACAACCAGTAAATCCTCCCACCCATCGATAGGCATTCACGTAGGCTATTCAATCCCATGGATATCATCATTGTTTCTTTCCTTCTTTATTAGATTTTTCCTTTCTTTTCATACCTCTTTTTCTTCTCTCTTTTTTTATTTTCTTAATATATTTTTATTTTTTCGATATATTATTTTCTTTTTTCTTTTCTTTTATTCTTTTTGGAAAGGAAAGAGTGAACATGATATAGATATGCATTCTAATCATATTTGCAGGAATGAGGGTTGTTCATGTCTCTAAATGTATACTTCATGTGCAAGACAAGGAATATCGGAATAATGTTTTACTACATAATCTGACATACATTTGTGTGATGCAAGTATTAAATGGACATGGAGTTTGTTTTACACTTAGCTTCTACCATATTTCTCAATTCCATATGGAAATGGATAATTAGAGATGGTCACGGACACATGGAAGGATGAGGAAGTAAAGTGTGAAAGGGTGAAGGAATGAGGAAATATATAAGAGCCTCAAAAGTTTTGATGTGCATGAGTTCCCAAGTTAGATGACTACCTACAAATAGACATTGCTTACCCAATTTTACCTCTTCTGGTGTACGATGATCCATGGGAAAATTACAAAACTCTGAATGCATGATATGGAAATAAACATGCTAAAGATAAACTAGAAATACCTCATACTATGTAGCTGAAAGTTCTAGTAGAAAACATTCATTCTGGTCACATTAGCATGCTTCTAGAAATACAAAAAACAATAAAACTAGTTTCTGTGAATGATAACTTGCTACAAGAAATTTGAATAATCTATATGGAAGGTTGAAACAAGACTGCTAATGCTAAACCTTGAGGAGGAAGGAATTAACTTATTAAAAATCTAAATTCAGTGGGAAAGGTAGATTATTGCATGGATGAACAAATAGGGGTGGTTGTCTCAAGCTCTATAACCAGATGGTCATCTACAAGGTTGAAACAATTTTTTTGCAACTTTACATGGAAATTCTCTTTTTGAAACTGCTACCCTACTCATTCCAATCAATCAATATGCCCTTTTTATTTAAAAAAACAAAAAAATATAACAATATTGTATATAACATGAAACCATAAAGTCTTCAAGCATTCCAAACCTATGATACAATATTTTCAATATAAATTAATGTGTTGAGTTCGAACATACGAAAGATTCAGTGGCCCAGCGAAAGGCCTTCATGTAGGCTATGAAGATTAAATAAATGAATGGGTATCTAGGAGTGACCAGAGAAGGAAATGTGCTTATTCCCTCAACTAGTGTGGTTCAAATGAAGCCAGGTATGAAATTTGAGACCCTAATTCATGCAATGCATTTCCAAACCCCCAAACGCTCAAAAAAAAAAAGAGATCATTGTGCTCTGCAAAGAAGGAATGAATTCATTTCCAAACGACCCTAGTCTACGCAATGGATTTATCTGTAGTTAAGCAATTTTGAATTTTTATGTGCTCTGTAGATAATCAATTTTCAAATATTAAGTGTTTTGGTTGATTTTTGAACTTACTGAAGGCATATCGGTCTCCTTTCTAGTGGTCTCGATCTCCTCTAGGCATAGAAGTAACCCCCCTGCCTCGATTCACTTTTAATGTGTGCCTTTTATTGCCCTTGTATGTGTGCCGGATCGGGTGGGATTCTGCTTCGATGGTGATAATACCCCACCATATTTGAGTAGAGATCCTTCCCCACCATTATATATGGAATATTTTGTGCATTGAGGGTCGTGTGGATTGGTTGTTTTAGATGAATTTTCCCCACTCGATTCGTTGGGTGAATCCGCTCCATTTGCTGGCATAAGATGCTTCGATTTCTTGGGTGAATCAGTGTGATTTGAGATAAAACCCTTCCTAATTGTTTACTAAATCTGATTTTTAATGTTCACCACTTGAAACCACTAAACCTCTTTATCTATTCCTGCCACCCAAAATTATTTATCCTATTGATTTTTTCAGAGACACATAGAGATATATTTCATATATGTGTAACATCTATGGAGAAAGATGCTTAGGTGTGGGAGTGTAGCAGGACAAATCAATCTTTAGGTAGTTTTCTCACATGTGAACAATTATGTAGAATACTATCCAATGTACACTCTTTAACACACAAAAACATAAAATCCTGGTGCTTCATGTAATATCACTAGAATAAATTAGGCCTTCAACTTTATTTATTTTTAAAATAAACTAAATGTGGAAATGTGATGTGATAGGTCAAAAAAATTATCTTTATATGTTGTATAATATATTAATGTTAAAAAACAACCTTATACAGTTCATTGAGTCCTTCAATGGTATTTTTTGGGTCAAAAATCTAAGCATAGGTGTCATATCTCAACACTATTCTATTGACTATGTGCGATCTAATGACCATATATTTTTATCTTGAGGTCATATTGAGTAAATTACATGTTTTTAATATGCAAGACGGATGCTACAACTCAACATGGAGACTAAAAAGAGGTTAAGCATCTCAAATTACAAATTTGATAGGTGCAAAATTCATAATAATGATATCATCCAATGTGGTGGTTAATAATAATAGTATATTAGAGTGTTAGGGTTTTGAGTTAATAGTCTATATTATTATAGCTACAATAATGGCTTTTCCCAAAGAATCCAGATTTGAAATTATTGCCTCACATTGGATTTATGAACTCATATTTGAGATGTATACCTTTCACACTAATCATCATAATCATCACCATCATCATCATCCTCATCCTCATCATAATCATTATCATCATCATCATCCTCATCCTCATCATAATCATTATCATCATCATCATCCTCATCATCAACTTCATATTCATCATATTCATAATCATCAACATCTTTGTCATGATCCTCATCATCAGCGTCGTCACCCTCTTCCTCATCAACATCATCATCATCATCTTCTTCATCATCATCATCATTATCTTCATCATCTTCATCATCATCCTCATCATCATCATTATCATCCTCACCATCCTCATTTCCATCGTCATCTTCATCATCTTCATAATCATCAACATCTTCCTCCAGATCCCATCATCGGCGTCATCACCTCTTCCTCATCAACATCACCATCTTCATCATCATACTCATACTCCTCATCACCATATTCATCATCATCATCATCATCATCATCATCATCATCATCATCATCATCATCATCATCATCGTCCTCATCATCGTCGTCATCTTCATCCTCATCATCGTCATTGCCGTCATCATCATCATTGTCATCGTCGTCCTCACCATCTTCATCATCATCATATTCATAATCATCCTCATCATCATCGTCATCATCATCATCATCATCATCATCATCCTCGTCATCAATGTCATTGTCATTTTCACCATCATCAACATCATTTCCATTGTTTCCCACCTATCCCTTGAAATATGTTGTAATAACACAATATGACTAGCTAAATGTAAAGAGATAAAAGGAGATAGTATTGATAGCTTTGGAGTGCTTGGAGTTGAACTTTATGTGTTTAAATTTTTTGATAGAATAAATAAAAATGAACATTTATAGGGAATTTAAATATATATAAATGTATTTCATCATCGTTGAGGCTTAGTCATTATATTAACCTCACACAAGGCTTTATACCCCTCCTTTGAAATACATATACCCAAATAATGATTTTGGATCATATCAATTTATTAGACTTTATAAAAGCCTATATATTGTAGTGTTCTTTATATTCATTGTAATTTATTGAAAATATAATAAGTTAGAACATTCATACACTTGAAATTAATGACATGGTCATGAAAATCTTTGCTTTTATAAATTTGAAAAATTGTAAGTTAATAAAATATGTTTCTCTAAAAAAATTCAATAAAATAAATGGATCATAGGTTGGTTATGTTATGTTAATATTATAGCTTGGTAGTTTGTTAATAAACATTTGATTATGAATGATCCTTTTTTTCATTTTGGTTATGTTAATATTCTAATTTGGTAGTGTGTAAAAAAGCATTTGATCATGAATGAAGCTTGTTTTTTTTTCATAGAATGTATAGTTGTGAAAACAAACATATTTTAAAGTCACATAAGTATGTAGTTATGAAGTGTTGAAAATTTGAGAATTTGTTTAAAATGCTATACTGTATATTATATTGAACTAAAATAAATTTAAATTTTTTAAATATTAATTTTTAAAATTTGTTTTTTAAAATAAATTTAAATTTTCAAGTATTAATTTTAAAAATTTGAAAAATATGATTTTGTCAAATATTTGTAGTATATAAATATTAATATTTGGAACCCACCTAAAATTTGGAACCATTTACTGTTTTCCAAATTAACCAATTTTCATGATGATGATGAGGAGGAGGAGGAGGAGGAGGAGGATGAAGATGATTGTTGGAGGAGCTAGTCAGTGAGCCGCCTAGTCGAATAGCCAACTAATTGGAGATTAGGTCAGCCGCATGAGGTCGTGTCAGTTGACCGAACCGACAGGTAGTTATATGTAACTTTTTGTAAATCATATATATTAGGCTGTTGAGCCAAATGAGAACTTGGTTCAGTTCTGTGTATGTATGGACCCTCATGTTATAATATAATCTGTTACTTCCTTATCTATGTTCTTATCTCTTGTTTCTTATATGTCTATATGATTCCATGTGTATTATTGGTAACCCTCAGTGATCTGTGAGATTACAACATTGGTTTCGTTGTCGGTAGTACATATACAAACATAATGACCATAAGTAGATGATATCAGAACAAGAGATTAAGAACTAGTAGGAGCGTAAGATAGCAAATTACTTGCAAAACTACGCAAGGAGAAATAGATTGACCATTTCTTAGGCGAAGGAGAAATTATTCACTGAAACACATGAGAAGTTTGTAGAATCGATACCTCAGCTATTGAAAAAAATTCTAGATGAAAAAGTCAGAAGCAACTAAGGACCAAGAGCTTATGGAGAGACTGATCCGAGGGGGACGAACAAACCTGTTGAAGTGCTTTGAAAATATCATAGATGAATTCTGTGAGGAATAAACCATAGAAGAAAGAACTTCGGTCGAAAGCATCCAGAAAAGGTTTTATACAGACCTTACCGAGCAGTTCCTTTGCTCATTACCGACCCTTTTGTTCAAATTCCTAATAGAAAAGGGAGTGGGCCATATCGTAGAACCACGTCCATCACTACACGAGCCACCACCAAATTCTAACTGGGTGGAGAAACAAAAGAAGTGGGAAAAATTTATTTTTGAAAGGGAGTGGGAGTACTTCCTAAGCAAATAAGCAGAACTATTCGAGCTTTCTAAAGTGTCGGGTAGGCTATGGGGGGTAGCTGGGCATATGTCAGAGTAAATTAAAAAGGATTCTAGTCTACTGAAGAAAATATTATTGTTGCACATTGATCTAGGAACAAATAATCAATCTCATCAAGAAATAATAAACAAATAAATCAGAAATGGTTTTAATTGGAACCGGAATTGGTTTCCTCTCTGTATATTTAATAAACAATGAATGGTTACAATAACAATGTCAAGCAATAACTTGAATCAATGAGGAATTTGAATACCTAAGGAGGCAATTCGAAATCCATGACTGAGTCTGGCTTAACTGACTGTAAGCCATTGGTTCACACTCAATTAACCACTTGACCAAAACCCTAATTGACTCACCAAACCCTAACAGGAAGGAAATTCAACAGTTTTCTCCTTCACTAGTTCCACCTCCTGAAGAGGCTCATCGAACTTAACACTTCTCTCAATGATGATCTGTTTGGTCTTGATATCCAGTAGCTTAATCCTTTGGATTCATTAAGATACCAAATAAACATACATTCTATGCTTTGCGGTTGCAAAGCCCTTCTTTTATCAAGTGGAATCCGGGCCCATGCAGTGGACCCAAACACCCGTAGGTTCAACACATCCGGCTTGTGTCCGAAGTATGCTTCGAAAGGAGTCTTTCCTTTCACAAATGAGTGTGGAACCCTATTTTGAATGTATGCTACAGCATGCATGGCTTAAGCCCACAAATTTGTAGCAAGCTTCTTTGACTCCAACATACAGGTGGTCATCTCCTTGAGAGACCGATTCTTCCTTTCCGCTACTCCATTCTGCTGGGGAGTGTAGGGAATTGAATGCTGGACCTGAATACCACTTTGGGAGAATATGTACAGAAACTCATTACTGACATACTCCCCTCCATTATCATATCTCAATATATTGATCTTCAGCCCAGAGGCATTTTCGATCAAGGCCTTCAATTCCGAAAATTTTACACATACTTCTGATTTCTTTTTGAGAAAGAAAACCCATGTATACCTTGAAAAATCATCAATAAAATTAAGGAGGTACCTTGATCCATTCATGGATGTGACAGGAATTGGACCACTGATATCGTAATTTATCAGCCCCAATATGCTTGTAGCTTGGTTTTCCTTCCCCTGATTGAACTTGTGCTTAGGGTGTTTTCCAATCACACAACCCTTGCAAACTCCCGTGGTTGCCTTGATGACCGAGAGGCCTTCAACCATGGAGTTTTTCTGTAATTGTTAAAAATATTTGAAATTAAGATGGCCAAATCTCTCATGCCATAGCCTACTAACCTCATTTCCATGAGTTAGCAGAGCAGTGGGATTTACATCCGCAACAAAGTGAGAGAACTCATAGGCTTTTGCATGATGATTAGCAAGGCCTTTTGAAATGAGTTTCCCGGATGCAATTTATATTATCTCAACATAATTTGGGCTGAAAGAAACTCTCTTAGGAATTCCTGTATGTTTCATCTGATAGACACTAAGGAGATTTGCTGCTACAGATGGTACATACAAAACATTAGAGAAAAAACTATTTTCAAGATCTGCAGTACCTTGTCCTTCGGAAATGATGGTGGAGTCATCTACCATGTGGATGGGGATGGATTTTCCAGTCTCCAAGGATGAAAAGGAGTCTTTTTCAGCCATCATGTGATTCAAAGCTCTAGATTCAATCAGCAATGCTTTGGACTTCAAAGTGCTTGCCATGAGGGCATGACCTTTCTCATGCTATGGTTCCCGATCTTGGTGATCTCTCCTCCGAAAGCTCTCCGAAATATTGATGTGATTCCTCTCAAGGAGAGAGGTTGCTTCATCAAGATTTTTCTTCATGCAGGCATGTTCAGGGTGAAAACCCTTCCCGCAGTAAGAACACTTGAATTTTTCTTTCCCATTGTGCCCTTTTCCTTTGTTCTTCCTTGAGCCGGAAGATTCATCATGTGCTGGTTTTCAACTCTAGGTTTGGGAGCATCAAATTTAGTTTTCTGATTTTTTTTCTGCTTTCCTTTACCCTTTAGATCTTTGGGCCCCGAGACATGGAGGGATTGATCAGGGGAAGATCAGATGATCCCCATTTGGACAAGCTTGTCATGCTCATTAGTTAGGGACTCAATGAAGGCATTGAGTATAGGCATCTTCCATCCGGGGGTTGTGAGCTTCCCCGCACGGAATGTAGAAACAAAAACTAAATAATCAGCCCCAAGTTTGGAGAGAATGGAAAGGATGAGCTGATAATCCTCCTTCTCCATGTTGCATTGCTTCAAGAGTAAAACAGTATGCTTGAAATTTGTAAAGAAATCATTCAGAGTCTCAAAATTGGAAGGTTAGAGAGACATGAGTTCATTTTTGAGCTAGTAAACCCTCAAGTCATCATGCTTTCCATATAGAGATTCCAGTTTGTCCCATATTTCTTTCGGTGTCTTCAAATCCGTAAGATGGAAGAGAAGGTCTTGAGAAATAGAGAGGCACAAGAAACCGAAGGCTTCATCCTTCTTGTTCAAGAATCTTGATTTTTCTACGGCGGATCCAAGCTCAACTTCAGTGTCCATGGTGACTCTAAAAAGTCCTTTGGAGTGCAACTGAATCTCCATATAATTTTTCCATGAGTGGAAATTGTATGGAGTTAAGAGATCTGCTAAGGAGGCCATCTGGATGTGTTGTAGTGAATGCTTCACCTATAGAAACCTGAAAATCAAAACAGAAAGGGAAAAATAAGGTCAGACAGTCTACACATTCTAGGATTTCATCACACCCAGTATAGTCAATCAAGCAAGCTTGATCAACAAGTTCTTTACTTGGGATATTGAGTGGTAAGCCGTGGCTTCTGGTGCAGTGCTGGAATTTTGAGCTATTGCTCATTTTTCATTTAGAAATCTGTCAAAAAGCTAGTTTTTGAGAGATAGATCTTCGTCCCGCTGTATGATCTGATACCATATCATTCTTACACATTGATCTAGGAACAAATAATCAATCTCATCAAGAAATAATCAACAAATAACTCATAAATGGTGTTAATCGGAACCGGAATTGGTTTCCTCTCTGTATATTTAATAAACAATGAATGGTTACAATAACGATGTCAAGCAATAGCTTGAATCAATGAGGAATTCGAATACCTAAGGAGGCAATTCGAAATACATGAGTGATTCTGGCTTAACTAAATGAAAGCCATTGGTTCACACTCAGTTAACCACTTGACCAAAACCCTAATTGACTCACCAAACCCTAACTGAAGTTAGAGTGCAATAAATGACTGAATCTCAACTGAAAGAGATCAAACACATGTCATGGCAAGCCAACCATCAAGTGCTAGTGCTTCAATGACTTCAATGAACCTCGATGAGGTTAACTGAAGCTGAACTAATCATCAGAAGTTGGTGGAGGTGCCCCTATTGACTCCAGATCATTAAATAATAATAAATAATCATTAAATAATATATTTAATGAGAGGAGGTGCCTTAACTAACTGGTTGAACTGATTGTAACCACTAGTTAGCAATTAGGTGCATTAATATCACTCAGATCACCCCCGGAGTGCTCCAGTTAGCCTCCTTGACTGTAGGTAGGTGTGGGTGTGACTGGATGATGTCAATTAATGCTCTACTGATGTCAATTAATGTCAATTATACTTAGGATAGTGGTTTATCTAGGCCAATTTGACCAAAAAGAGTGTGTATGGTGGTAAATGTCTCCAACAGAAAATACCATCACTTGCAATGAAAACCTAAAAAGGAAATTGAATGAACAATGACACACAAGGGTACGACAGGTTTACAGAGAGTAGAAAGATAGAAGAGGCTGAAAAGAAGGGAATAAAGAAGAGAACAAGCTATAGCCCTGCAAAGAGGGATGACTACTAGGGTGACAGACCAAGAAAGAAATCTGCCAGAGTCGAGTCATGAGTGACAAAAAGAAGGCGTAGATGAATAAGCATCACCCATGGAAGAAGACTTGTGGATAGAGTAGTGAGAATATCTCCAAATAGAAATTCCCCAGGAGATAAGACCTCTATCTCCAATGAATCCGAGGACCGGGATATAGGCCATTGTTGAAGAAGACCTAAGACTAAAACCTGGTGAGTTTGGTATATGGAGCCAACTAAATGACGAGGTAAACAATGATAATCATCTAGTGATCCATTGACTGGAGGAAGGAAATTGGGTAACACTTCAGGTGTACCCTTCCAGCCGAAGTATTCACTTGCTTTACCCGACACATGAAGGAGCACCCCCCTGCCAAACACAACTTTGCAAAATATAGAATAGTTGGATCTACAGACAAATTAGTGCATTTGGACATCGACAAGAGAAGTCGACCTGATCTGACTGCTTGTCGGTGAAGAAACAACAAACAAAACAACCGACATAAATGAAATTTTAGTTGACAACAGCTCTGCACAACAAGACAAATAAAACATCCCACCACCCCCACCACTTCCCCCACCACCACCACCTCCTGGAGGAGACAACGACAACAATACTGACATGGGTCATGGATCAGCACATAGCCCTCTATACGAGGGTGATGAAGATCCTAGATGAAATTGGTTCATTTGTGAGTCAATATGGGAGGAAAATCAAGTTACCATCAAAGAACGACACATGGCACAGTTTGCCGGTGCCTTTAGGAAAAGAGCACTAACATGGTACATGACCTATATCGAGAGAACTCCATAATCATCTAAAGCAAAAATTAAAGCACAATTCTTGTCTTTCTTTAAAACTCCAGATGCAAACAATATGGCAGCTAAAAATATGAAAACAACATCTCAGAAGCCAACAGAGTCTGTCTGGGAATATGACAAATGATGGAAGGACCTCCTCAACCAACTAGACTATGTAATCAGATGAACAACTATTAATTCAGTGGTTTCTTGCAGGTCTATCACAAAAATCTGGCAGCACATAAGCTTGGAGACATTTAAAATGTATCAAGATGCACTTACCAAAGCTCTACAAGTAGAGATGGATGAATATTTCCCAGCATATCTCGTTGATACTAGACTGGAAGAACAACTAGAAATCATGCAGAAATTATTGAAAGAGATAAACCTCAAGAATCAGGATGTCTGGTGTACAAAATTCTCCACGGCCGGACACACTAAAGATAATTGTCAGTAAGACATAATTCGATAGGACGTTCGGTTTGTTCAGACAAAATGCTTTTGCAACATTTTCCAAGAACATGGAGAACATGGAACGAAAGATTATCTGTATAACATGAAAAATGGAAAAGCATCTTGTTGTGCAATCTATGAGGTAAAAATTCATGCAACGGCTGACTGCCACCTAAATTTAAAAAAATGACAAAATTACCAAGCAATCTACCAGACGAACATAGTCACGCAGAACAACGATAACACCCAACAAAGCAATGATCAAAATTATCCAAATAATAAAAGATATGAAGGTCATCGATGTGAGCACCAATTTGACAATCGTTGTGGGGGATATAGAGGTCGAGGACGATTTTCTATAAATCACGACAATCGACCACGACGGTCCATCTAGTGCTTTACATGCTACAAAGAAGGCCATAGATATGCAGACTATCCATACAAGGATAGACCCGATTTAAATTTTTGTACTAGTTGTGGTGTAGGTGATCACTCATTAGAGGATTGTCCCACCATTCCTGACAAAATCAATAAAAATAAAAATGTTAATGTCTTGTCGTGTGTTCAAAAACATGATGTAATCAATACAAAGAACCTGCACATAGTAACACGACAAGGGACAAAAATTGGGAATGATAATCCACATATAATTAAAATAAAATAAAAGAATGATTATCCTAACCTGGCTAAACAAAAACAATTATACAACGATGCAGCGAATATGTTTAAATAATTTTTTAAACAGGAAGAGGCCGATGACAGTCGACAAAACACTGTTAAAGAATTAATATGCTTCGTACAAGATGATAAATCGGTATCTCAATTCATTGACTTATTATATAATATGAAGCATAATAATACAGAAAAACAAACCAAAAACATATGCAGTCTAAACCAAAAAGACAAAAGCGATACCGACCCACTTGTCGACCTAGAAATTGAAGGATACCATGTTAGACAAGTTGTACCCGACTTTGGTTCACAAGTAAATATTATGACTCATGATAGTTGGGAACCGTTTAGTAGACCTCAACTATATGAGTCAGGAATATACCTCAAGTTAGTCGACCAAGGTCTGATCGAACCTATCGGAGTTTGGAGAAATGTCAATACGACAATAAAGGAAATATCGACCAAAGTCTACTTTGAATTTATTGACCCTAAGGAAGGATCCAGTTCCTTCCCAGCTTTAGTAGGTCGACCTTGGGGAAGAAAAATGAAACCATCAATATATCTAGACAAATAAAGGATAAGACTAAAAGGGAATGGAAAAAAAGTCATAGTACCTATCTGTCATTCCCAAGGGGAACCTTCGATAGAACCCATTGATGAAGAAGTTGACATCCAACAACTATATTGTTGGAGCAGGGCCCCGGAGCTACAGGAAAAGCTGCTATTTTTGGTAGAATATGGACAATTTTTGGAGGAAAGACAGTTTTGGTGATGCCGATAAGTTAGCGATATAAGAGATGTGATAAAGGTACAACATCGTAGCGCATTTCCCACCGCGGATTGCGGGCCAGAAATCACGGTGATCAGAACAAGGAAGTCAAAGGAAATAGTACCTGAAGCGGCCGAGAAGAGAGCTCAACCACTGCATTTAAGGCACTGACAACGAAATGAGGGCTCAACTACCCTCATAAATGGAGAAGGAGAAATGGGTTGAGGTGTTAAAGATAAAGGACAGAAGGGGAGAAACTGAGGAAGTGGCGCCCATACCCGTGATCAGTGCCGGAAATCGCGGAAGAATGCAGGAAGCTGCGGTGTGACCGGTAAGCAGCAGTTCAAAGTATAGATAGGCCGACTATCACAGTTAGGGTTTTGGGTTACTGTTGGGATAGGCCCACAGTTTTGTATCACGGTGAGACCTTCGGGCCACCTATTTAAGCATGTATTTTGTATTATGAAGGGTTGGGGTTTTTTGGGTGTTACTAGTTGTCGTCAGTATTGTGAGACATTGAGGAAGAGTTGAGCTCTGGTTCTGTTTTTAAGTCTATAGTTATATTACTGTAACCAGTGGCCGGCTCCTTGAGCATGAGTGTAACAATCCGCAGGGATTGAAAGAGAGAGAGAGGAAGGGTATATTGTAAGAAGAAAGCATTATAGGAAGAGAAGAGATCTAAGAGAAGGGATCCCAGCTGTGTGCGTGGAGTTTCCCAGAAGATCTCAAGCTGCATAAGAAGTTGTAGTGGAATTGTGTTTACTCTCTCAAGATATAATAGAAACACAGTTCCCATGGACGTAGCTTCCCCCCTAGAGGTGAACCACGTAACATCCGTGTGTTGTGTGACTGTTTCATGTGATTGTGCTCTACTTATTTGCTATCTGTTATTCATTACATGAGTTTTTCTTATTAGTTAATGAATGTATGTATGCTACCCTTCAGTTTATAGGAACATAGAAGGTTAAATGCGAGTTAAAGGTGTCGATTATTCTATATATGAGTTTATCAGTGCTTGACTCACGACAGCTAACAGCTACAGTGTTAAGTGACGTCTGTATATTCAGTTCAGCGAGTTAAGCGTGTTAAACTATAGGAGCTTAAGTGAAGTTGTTTAACATCCTAATGAAGGTTAACTGAGCTACTATACCTAGGGAGAAAGTCTCTGGACCTTGAGAGTTAATGAGCATATTGAGTCTTACTGTAGGAAATATTGCAGTGTAGAAAGGCGATATCACATTGTCGGGGGAGCTGCGGTGTGAGATATCGCAGGTTAAGAGTTGAGTAGGAGAGAAGGTTTGCACATCATCCAGGAAGTTGCGATGCGATAAGAGTTAGTCCCATAGTAGAGTTAGTTAGGAAGAGAGAAACAACCCTTGCTGAGAGATTTAGCTGGTTAATTAGATTCAGGAGGACCTAGGATGCTACAGAACCTGGTTGAGGAAACCTGATTCTTCAGCCACCCCATCTAGGATCACTTTGGGTGAGACTTCAGGCTGTTTCTATGGTCTATTGTCGAAAGGGCCAGTGAGCTAGGGGTTTTGTTGGTACAATAAAGTAAACCCGGGTCTGCTTAGGGAAGACCAACATATATCAAATACAAAATAATGAAGACTACATAGAACCCAATAACTATGGCAAGCTTCACTTAGGCAATCAAGATTTAGTAAGATACAAATTAGATGTAGAGTTATACTATTGGGAAGTCGAAAACTATGAGACCCAAGCAAGAGGTTGTTGGACCATTCAAATGGCACAGAAGAAACCAGTCCAACAATTTTTTTCAATCTCCATCATCCCGAAAATATTCGAAAAGAAAAGTAGGGAATACCCTATCTTAAAACCAACAAATATAAGTATCAGACAGATCCCAAGGTATAAAGAAAGAACATCCCTAGTTATTCATATATAACAAGTATCTAAAAACATAGGTGAACATGGCTGACTACAAAGCTTAGTAGAAACCTTTACAGGACAAGCTGCTCAATGGCGGGATACCCATCAAACAAGATTGTAGACATGGACAACAGCTTCAACTTACTTCGTAGAAAGATTTGGAGGAAAGAAGCTAACCAGAAAGGAAAAAATACCAATAATTAGAGGAAATTTGGGGTCTAAAATGGGCCTCCTAAGGAAAATAATAAAATAATAGTTATTAATTTTGGAGGAAGAATGAAAAAACTACTTTTTGTGTTCATATTTTCGACATATCTCCCTATGTTTTTACTCAAATTATGAGTGGGAGAGCTCGTTGGATGTGGAATTTAATTCCACATCCAATGAGTACCCACACCGCATACATTTTATAGACCCTGCTACCCCAAAAACAAGAAATATCTAAAAAAATGTGATGATAATGTCATCATCACATTTTTCAGGTATTTCTTGTTTTTGGGGTAGCAGGGTCTGTCAAAAGTATGTAGTGTGGGTACTCGTTGGATGAGAAATTAAATTCCACATCCAATGAGCTCTCCCGCGTAGAATTTGAGTAAAAACACAGGGAGATATGTCGAAAATATGAACAAAAAAAGTAGTTTTCTTTTATGACAAATATGTCAATTCAACCATTATGGTTGACTCATTTTATTGAAATTCTATTGGTTCTTGAATTCCAACTCACAAAATTTATTGTTGGCACGTTTTCTTATAAGGCCCATTTTAGACCCCAAATTTCCTCTAATGGTTCACCCAAGGACAAGGCCCAGAGGAGCACATAAGAACATGCAAAAGAGAATGGAGAAGACTTGGGTATAAAGACAAACGTACATGGCCACACTTGTTTCCCTCGATGCTAGCCGAATTACCAAACAAATGGTATAAAATGGAAGAAGCATGAGGAAAAATATTTCAATGGCATGAACTTAGAGATAACTTCACTAAAGACTTTAGTTTTATACCGCAGAATGAAAAGTTAGTCAAAACAACAAAACAAATAAAATCATTTATAGAACCAATAGGAAACAACAGTCTATTACAAAACTATGATCGACTGACAATACCATGTAATAATATACAAACCAATATAATACCATAGTAAGTGAGATTGCAAATGGAAAATGAAAATCCAGAAGGGAAAAGATTTCGATGGAAATCATATCACTCAGAAACAACAAAACCAATTCGCACAGTATTTAAAGTCGACACAACCAACAAAGAACATACCGACCGAATGACTACAGTATACTTTCCTGCTACATTCTCATAATTCAAAGTAGGGATTCAACCGATCAATGAAGCTAAAGCACCAAAATGGTTAGTTGCCAAAGTGAAAACCAAAGAGTTTGACATATCAAATGATGATCGACCAAAAATGACAAAAATTGGAGATTACTGGAGTGAAGAACAAACGACTGAGATAGTGAACCTACTGAAAGAATTCCATGATGCCTTTACTAGAGACTATAAAGATCTCAAAGGACTAGTCCATGAAATGGGAGAAATGAAGATCGACATTAAACTTGATGTTCGACCTGTAAATTAGGTCATAAATACAAAGAGATAGTCAAGAAAGAGATCAACAATATGCTTGCAGCAGGAATTATCTACCCTATTGACCAGTCAGAATGGGAAATCCCAATGGTCATACAACCAAAGAAACAAGACCTGGAGAAACTAAGGATCTGTGTCGACTTCAGAGAACTAAATAAAGTCACCCTAACAGACCCATTCCCAACACCATATGTAGATGAAATCCTAAATGAAGTTGCAGGACATGAATGCTACTCATTTATAGACGAATTTTCAGGGTACAACCAAGTACCAATACCTAAAGAAGACCAGAAAAAGACAACATTCGTATGTGAATTTGGCTCATTCGCCTACAAAGTTATGCCTTTTGGTCTAAAAAACACACCTGTAGTATTCTAAATAATTGTTGTCAAAACATTTCAAGAATATATCCACAAAACAATGGCAGTATATTTTGATGATTGGATGATATACTCTATGCTGAAAGATCACTGCAAATAGCTAAGGCTCATGTTGGAATTTATGGCGACAAATCCAGTTATCTCTGAACATAAGGAAATGCATATTCTTAACCCCTATAGGGATACTATTAGGGCACATTGTATGCAAAGAAGGCATCAAGGTCGACTTTGCAAAGATAAAGATTATCCTCGACTTAAGACCACCAGTAAACCCAAAAACAAGTTAGGGTACTACTCGGACACACAGGATATTACAGGAAATTTATTGGATACTACTTAGATATGAACTATCCACTGGAAAAACTATTAAGAGAAGATCAAAAGCTTGATTGGACAGATGAATGTAACATATCATTCGACACATTAAAAAGAAAACTAGTCGAGGCACCTATCCTTAGATTCTTGAACTGGTCGATCAAATTTCACGTACACATCGATGCATCAGGCCTAGAAATAGGTGTGATCTTAACACAACCAGGGGACTATGGAATGTACTACCCTATAGTGATAGTTTATAGCAGCAGAAAACTAAACAAGATAGAAATAAATTATTCGACAATAGAGAGGGAGGCATTAGGAATGGTCTTTGCACTACAGAAGTACTGACACTACCTACTAGCCAACTCTTTCATCTTCTATACTGACCACCAAGAATTGAAATACCTTGTAAACAAACCTTTGCACCATGGGAGGATTTTTCGATGGCTACTACTATTCCAAGAATTTGAATTCGAAGTCATTGTTAGACCATGAAAATTAAATGTCGGACCCAACTACTTGTCAAGAATTGACATGGGAGAGGAGCCGACAAGAGTTGAAGATGACCTACCGGATGCACACTTATTTCAAATAGAAGTAGTCCCAACAGAATTAGAGGAGATAGCTCAATTCTTAGAAAAGGGTCAAGTACCAGAGGGCATGAGGACGAAAAAGAAACAAATCTTAGTTATGAATGCTCACCATACAGCCTCATAAACATATTTTTATATAAAATGGGCTTGGATGATATCCTTAGGTGATGTGTATTAGAACATGAAAGAGATAATATCATGAACAAAGCACACTATCGACTAGCAGGAGGACATTTTCAAGCAGATACAACTGCCAATAAAATCCAACAGTCGGGGCTATGGTGGCTGAAACTATACAAGGATTGAAAAAAGTTTGTTAGCCAATGTGACCGATGGAAATGACTGGGTTGACCTTTGCCGAGTATAGAAATTCCCTTGATATCAGTAAACCCAAGTTTAACATTTGACATTTGGGCCATCGAATTCATAGGACCATTCCCAATACCAGCAAAAAGAACAGGTGGAAGATATATAATAACTGCAATAGAATATGTAACCAAGTGGGAAAAAGCAGAACCCATCGACACAAGTTATAGTGAGATAGCTGCTAAATTTATTTATGAAAATATAATTACTAGATTTAGATTCCCAATAACCTTAATCAGTGGCCAAGGATCACATTTCATTAACAAAACCATCAAAGCACTAACAGACTAGTTCAAAATTGACCACCGACGTAGTACAGCTTATCAGCCTCATTCGAATGGAGCAATAGAGGCATTCAACAAAACACTAACAAGGGGTTTAACAAAAATATGCACACCAACAAGGATGATTGGGACGAAAAAATCCCTACAATATTATGGGCTTATAGAACAGCATATAAACGTTCGACCGACCAAACACCGTTCCAACTAGTCTATGGTCAAGAAGCAGTAGTTCCACTACATTTTTGACAACAAACTCCTATCATAGCAGATATTTTACATGTTGATGTCGAAGAAGGCAGGAAGGACCGATTGATGCAACTAAGCAATCTAGAAGAACACTGACTGCTTGCTTTACAACATCAAGAAATTCAAAAACAATAGTAGAAGGCTTGGCATGATCGCAATATCAAAAACAAAAATATGTCAGTTGGGGAACTCTATATATATATGTGTGTGTGTATATATATATGTCTATATATATACATATATATATACATATATATATA